>BPLR01020051.1:0-29621 GCA_021605095.1 Caerostris extrusa
TTTTTGTTGAGATCATCCATTCCTTTGCTATTTACCAGCTGCGATTTCAGTAGGTATCTGCCAGTTCACTTGGGTGAAGTGAAGACTAGATTTTGGGGCGCAAGAAGGGTTTCAGTTGGGGGAGTGGCTGAGCTTGATCCCAGCACTGACTTCCAGACTCATGTAAAATGCAAAGGAAACTCTGAGTCTGGATGGTTTACCCGGGGAGGAAAAGATGAATCAGTATTTACAAGTTTTTACAAAAATTTGTTAAAATACATCATCCCCCGACAAGAACGAACAGAAGAGTTCAGAAAAGGAAGAAGACGTAAAATCTGATTCTGAAAAAGAAGATCCATTACAACTAAAATTTAAAAGCATTTACCTCGAACTAATATTGTAAAATTAGTTTGTACATTTACTTCGAAATCGGAAACAATCTCCAGCAGGCTCGAAAGAGTTTCATTTACAGTATTGAAAGAAATGAATGTAAATGCAATTTACATCTTGAATAGCTCAGACTAATTTAATATTAAAACATAAAAATCTAATCGGAGAATGTATGCAATACGAGAGATTGGATTTCAATTTGATAAAAATAAAAGAATATTTATATTATTTTTGCGTGTGTGTGTGTTCATTGCAAGAAAACAAAAATGCATATAATTCGTTAAAAATAAAAAATAATTTATTTATAATATCTTTAGTAAAAAAATATGTTATTTAGTAATAATTTCATAATTTTTATTTTTCTTCATCGAAAATTACACTACAAATGGATAAAAGGTTTGTTGATTAATTAAATTAAAATTAAAAAATATGCATATCTAAACTGATAAGCATTCCAATGCTATCAATATTTGAATGCAATACTATCTTCTCTGAAATTGGAAAGAGGTACATTTTATCAGCATTCTTTAAAAAAAATTAAAAAAAAAAAAATAAAATAAAAAAAAAATAAAAATAAATTGCATACTAGAATTTTATGATGAGTGTTCGAAAAGAACATACGTACAGATTTTTCTTTAATGATAAAAAGTTTTTGAGTAAGAAAGTTCAATACATGTTAAAATTTAAATATCATTGAAAAATATTGTTTTATAAAATAGTTGGATTAAAATATATACACCGTAATTTTATAAATATAATACAGTAACGTGTCTTTAAATAGAATGTGTAATCAATCGGAGTTTTTTCCCCAGGTAAGAAGAATGTGAGAAAATCACTCAAAAATAATAAGATATATAACTTTAGCGTGCTTATACAATTAGATTTTGTAAGAAAGTTTTCTGTTGAAATTTGTGTGTGTGTGTGTATTTTATGCTTTTCATGTTATACAAATTCTTTTTAGTTTAGTATAGTAATATTTATTAGTATTGAACATTTATTTGTGGGAAAATTTAACAAATGTATCTCCGAGTAAGTACAAGATTTTGTGTATTACAGTAAAGAAAATAATAAAGTAGGTGAAAATTATTGGTGAGATAATTAGAAGTATGTAATATTTTTTAAATAAAATAGGTTAAGAAATAAATTAGTGTAAGTTTCTTATAAATATAATATTTTAATTATTTTGTCTTACAAAATCATAATCTGTGTTATTTCTAAATGTTTGAAAAAATTCATGCTAAGACATTTTATTTATTTTTTGTATCAACAAGAAGTTATAGGGTTGGTTCATCAAAATAGAATCGAGTGTGAAAGAAAAAAAAAATATTAGAAAAATAAGTGAGTTGAAAGAAAATTTCATGCCTATTTTAATTAAAGTACATTTATGTTAAAAATTCTGCATTTCATTAATTGGTTAAATATATAAATTCGTAACATTTCCCTCGGAGTTTTAACTATTCAGGTATATGATCTTCAAAAAGTTAATATATTAAATCTTTTAATACGAATGCTGTGTAGTATTTAATATTGATAGGAGATTTGAAATTAATATCGTATTTAAAAGAAGTGAGAGATTTTTAAGGAAAACTTTAAATGCCAAACAAAGTTTCGGATAATTAAATGCCTAAATGAAGTGATAAGTTCAATAATGATAACCCGACCTGCCCGGAAGGCTTACGGAAATACTGAATGACCAGAAGCGTAGACAGAACCAACTCAGGCTACCAGGATTCCGTCTTATCCGGCTCCACGGATAGGGTGATATGTAATAAGTACAACACCCCCACCGCCTTTGGCTGCCCCTCAACTGGGCTTGTTATACACCAGGGCATCAACGTCCACACTACAAAGCGTGTACGAGAACACCCGCGGAGATGTAAGGGTCTCTTAGCCGTCTTAAGTGACGTTTCCAGGGGGCACCACGAGGAGGTGGACCCAACTCGCCCCCCTAATGAAGTGATAAAAAAAATGTAGTAACACACTAGGAAAAATTATAAATTAAAAAAATAAATAAATTCCTTTGCAAAAACAAATTTTGTAAAATATAACAAATGTAATCGAAATTAAAAAAAAAAAAAAAATGGAATTAAAAATTAAAAATTTATAAAAAAAAAAAAAAAAAAAAAAAAAATTAATTTTCCAAAAAATAAAAATAAATTCTTTTACGAAAATAGGTTTTGTAAAATAAAATAAATTTGAAAGAAGCAACAATAAAAATAAATTCCTTTATTAAAAAAAAAAAAAAAAAGTTTTGTAAAAATAATAAAAAAAAAATAAATAAATAAAATTTTTTAATCAAATTGAAATAAAAAATATAAAAAATTGTAAATGAAAAATAAATAAATTTCTTCACCAAATAAATTTTGCAAATAGAAAATAATTATTTTTGTAATAATATAAATTTGTAAAATAATCCAATAAAAAATTAAAAATAATCAAATTTAATATAAATAAATTTCTTTACTAAACACATTTTATAAAATATTCTAATTAAAAAAAAAAAAAAAAAAAAAAATTAAAGAGAAATTCAGTTTCCTATTCTGCTTATCTTATCAGTACAGTCTACTTAACCTCGGCTTGCAATGGTGTCGAACTAGAGCTACGTGTACGACAGAATAGAACAAGATCGAGTTGTTCGATGAATTGCATTGTGGTTTCATCAATGACAATCGCCGAGTACTAGTCTTGCGCCGATGTGGTGGCAGATCCAATCTTTTCCACTACTGTAGAATTCCACATCGTATAATAATGCGGCATCATGGTTTAAGTTGCCAGCGCCTAAGATAGTCAAACCATTATGGTGTACTATGACAGATCAGTTATATATGGACGACTTACTGTTGTCGGGTGCTCAACTTTTAGACTAGTGATATTTACCATAAGAATAAGCCCAACCTCACACATCAACAATAAAATTTTGTAATGTATCTATGTACTTTTCTGGTCATCGATATTCATTCGTCTCTCTCTCTCATCGGGGACCTTATTGGTCGTCATTTGCGAGTACTGCCACCGCAATGATCAAGCAGTGGATAAATTGTTACAAATGTTCATCCGTCTCTCAGACCCTTGTACTTACCAAGGATCATGATAATGATGAATGAGAGGGCGCTGGACCGGGATTTCACTGCGTAGGTCAAGTGGGCGTTTAAACTTGAGTAACTTCTTGTAGAAAAGATTTGAATAAAACTTTTTTCGTCATATCCTCCCATGTGACCTACGCTACATGAACTCTACACGATATGGTCAAAAGGGTCGCTTAGTTTCTGGTAGTTTCAAGCGAAATTCGTGCTTCATTTGTGATAAATCCTGTACCCCTGACGAAGTCGCCAATCTTACAACCCAAATATTTCGTCAATTTCTTTCGGGATATAAATGTTTAACTACAGGAATTCCTTATTTCTTTTTTTCGAAAGTATATAATGGCATTTTAATAGTACCTTCATTGTTATCTGCAGATATATATATATATTATATATACACTCATGTCCATAAATTAAGGATAATTCAGAATCACACAGAAATTGAACTCTAAAATAAAAATTTCATCTGTAGAATTATCACACACATCTTGAAGAAGAATATGCAAATTACAGGAAACCACCAGATGGCGCGGATAGTACGCCACAATGACGAGAGTGTAAGAGAGGGGTATATAGGAATGGTGACAAAGAAGTAAAATTGTTCACAAGCGCTTTAAAGCCTTTCAGTGCAATAACCGCATAGTTATGGCACAAAGGAAGCATTTGATGTTTTTTTACGTGGTGGAATTATCGGACGACTGGAATGTGGACGTACCCAGCTGGAAGTATCCGAGGAACTTGAATCGCCCAGAGTGTCATCTCCAGGCTTTGGCAACGATTCCAAGATGATGGTAATGTGAGTAGATGTTACAGCACAGGTCGACCTCCAGTTACAACGCCGAATGAGGACCGGTATTTAGCAGTTACTGCCAAAAGAAATAGACGGAGCACAGCATCAGACCTGTCTCGTCAGCTCTCTTCAGCTACCGGTACAACAGTTTCAAGGCAGACCGTGTACAGACGCTTAGAGCACATTGGTCTATATGCTCGTAGGCCTGTCAGATGTGTTCCACTTACCGCAACTCACTGTCGCCTGCGATTAACCTGGAGTAGAGAGCATGTATTGTGGACACCGCAACAGTGGTCTGGTGTGATGTTTTCCGACGAGTCCAGGTTTAGTTTGCAGTCTGATTCTCGCCGGACTTTCATATGGAGAGCGCCAGGTACCCGTTATCACCAAGAGAACACCATTGAACGACACCGTTACGGTGGTGCAGGATGGCTCGTTTGGGGTGGAATTATTCTTGGTTCCAGAACTCACCTGCATGTTCAGAGTGTAACGATGACAGGCCACATCTATCAGGATGTCATTCTGGAACAACATGTACGTTTGTTTCGGGGCGCCATGGGTGCTGAATTTCTGTTTATGGATGACAACGCCCGTCCTCACCATGCAAACATTGTAGACGAATGCCTTCAATTGAGGATAACACCCGTATGGATTGGCCAGCATACTCACCGGACTTGAATCCAATAGAGCATGTGTGGGATATGCTTGGCCGACGAATTGCAGCCCGTCAGCCCCCTCCCACCTGTCAACCGGAACTTCGGAGGGTGATGAGTGGTGTAATATTCCCAAAGATCAGATTGATAATTTGATACTCAGCATGCCTAGGCGTTGTAAGGCCTGTATTGCATCGTCCGGGAGACATACTCCATATTAACCATCATACTAACCATGTTATACTGTTTTTTGTAAATAGGTCCTTTTGAAATTTGCTCCAGGGAGTAAAAATCGCAATTTTATTAATTATGTCAAACATATAGCATCTTTTTTGCTCTTTACCTTTTGTTTAATAAATAGACTTTACAAATAAGTCAAATTTGTTTTGCTTCTGTCTCTTTCTTTGCCTGAACTTCATTATCCCCAATTTATGGACATGAGTGTATATATATATATATATATATTTTGGTAAAAATCTAGAATCCTGTACCCTTTGTGCCAAATGCATCGCCAAACTGCTATGTCACCATATAAACATAATGAATATGAATGCAGCAGTTGATTTACGTGGTAAAACGATATTACGCCAAAATCCAATACTGGGTTGAAAAGCCGCCAAGTAAACAAAATGGCTGCCTTAAATTCGGTGTCTTTATAAAATACTATTTCGTCAAAATTCATTGCCAAAAATCGCTATGTCGCTGTTTTTTTTTTTTTTTGCCCCATCCTATTATGTCAAAAAATATTTGGTAAAATTCTAGAATCCTCTTCCCTTTGTGCCAAATGCATTGCCAGGATGCCTCGTTGCCACTTGAAACATAATGAATGACGCAGTTACTTTTTCTCTGTAAAACGATATTACGCCAAAATCCATCACTAGGACGGCAATGCTTAGAAACATGGGAACGTGAGTGGCATGATGTTTCAATTATGAACCCCATTTACTCATAACAAGCATTTTTTTACATCAATAGAAATTGAGTTCGACAAATGGAAAATTGCAAATATTATTGAAAAAAATGAGGCTGGCTTGTTCTCTAAAGACCTTAAATATAAAATAATTATTATTACTCTTAAAGATCAAATTCTTCCTTGGAATGATAATACCAAATATTTAAGAATTCTTTTATTTCAACAACTTATCTGAAAAAAGTGCATTGCTTACACAAAGCAAAAATAGCGCAAATTTATCGTTTGTTTAATCATTTATGTATTTATAAACATATTTTGTATTAAAATAAAATTGTTTGTAATTATTATATAATTTATGTGTTGTGGTGGTATATTTTATGTGTGTCCCTTGGAAAAGTGTAGTTGTTGGTCACAAGCCCTTACGAGAGAAGAATCAGATCTGTTCAAAAAGATGACCAGTTTTGGAGGAAGCAAGCCTTTTGCGGCAACTGCGACTGAAAGTATATCTCTATGCGATGCTTTAATTGGCGGGAGTAATCTATGCTCGCTTAATTTATTGATGGGGTGCCTCTTCCGAATGGAAACGGATTATTTTAGCATCAGATAGGATGATTGGGGACATGTTAGCTATTTTTCTGAAGGTTTCATTTTCGATGCATAAAATACTTAATGAAGACAACCTCGTCTGGGTCATTGTGCTTCTTAATTGATTTTTGATATTTTTAAGTCTTGAAAATGACCTTTCCCCAGTACAATTAGTGACTATTATTAAACTGAGAAACAGCCGTAAGATTGATTCCACATTGGGAAAGGCAACTTGAATATTTTCTTTGAACATTATTTGATACAAGTCTGTGCGCAATAATGTGGAATTTTTGAAGGCTTATGCGTTTGTCTCGCATATGTGTGGAAATGAAATAGTTCTTCAGTAAGATTTGACATCTTCTGTGTATTCTTGCATTAACAGCTCAACCTCTCTTTGAAGTTCTACCTTTGATGATGTAAGATTGGCAAGAAAGGAAAATATTTTCACTACATCATCATAAACAGAAGCTCTTCTTCCTAAATTTGATTCTAGTGCATGTAGTGGAACAAAATATTTGAGTTACTAATTATTGTACATAAATAAAAGTTAAGAACTTACCTAGAATTCCGCTAAATGAAAATATTGTCACAAAAAATTTTTTCAATAGTCTATTAACACTTCACTAAAATATTGAACCTACTGAACTCAAAAGGCGAGAATCAAATGATCGTGTACGCAATCCTAAAGCAAGAATTTTTCTAATAACATTAACACGTATTTCATATTATCAATGTAATACGAATATAACCGAACGTCGGGGTATCAATAGGTCTGTTCGTTTGTTTGTTCCAATCTGCACTTTATTTATGCAAGAGCAAACCAGAGGTTAGTAGCATAAGGCACGTCAATATTTGCTATAGCAATCAGTGAACGTATGAACTATACTTCAATCTAGTATATACAAACGAACAGAATCAATGAACCGAACGAGTTGATCTTAACCAATACATTTTTATGTTTCTTTATTAGTCATATGTGTAGAATTTATCCTTATTTTCGATTCAGTGTTTACTGTTTCTAGAATAGTGTAATTTTAATTTTGCTAACAATTTGAATGTAGCCCCCCTTGATCTTGTGGCCCTAGGCTGAAGTCTAGTTAGCCTATAGAAAAATCCGGTCCTATGCTTAAGTCTCTGAAGGCATTCGAACCTGGAGGTTTATTTTATGATATAGGTTATTGAGGATTTTGAGTTTTTTTTATTGAAAGAGTTATTGCGTATTTTTAGTGTTTAATGAGTGTTTTGGGGAGTCGATTTAGTCTTTTCTTCCTAGATTCGAGTTATTGTTATAAGAATTTAAAGCTTAAAGTGCCTAACACCACATTACTCTGTGATGAACAGAGAAAATAAACTACAATAATGCTTGCCTCGCAGGCTTTGATTTTAAAAACTTGATGCGCTCTAAAACATTACCATCTAACGAATTTCAAATGCTAAGTGGAGCATGAAAAATGTAGAATTACACAAAGCTCTTAACCTTACTCAATTTAAAGATTTCCTTAAATACATTTCTCATAACTTCTTTAATTGCCTTAATTATGACGACAATACTGCAGTTCAGGAGATAGATTGCTACGTTCCACATTGTAATATTAAAAGACCACGTAAAATTGATTTTTATATATATATTTTATTATTTCTTTTATTTTCTCCAGGTTACTTGTTTTAATTTCTGATTTTCAAAAAAAAATTTCCCCTTCGTATTTTAAATATTCTTTTTATTAATTAATAAGTTCTACTCAATTGAATCGTATTTTGTCAACTTTATTAAACCTGCTATTATAGGAGATGGAACAAATTCGGGGCTACTGTGCTGCATGAGATTTAACTACCTGTAACTCTATTTTTATACTCGGCAGCTCTGGGTTTACATTTTGCAGAAACGGTTAACCTGTTCACTTTTTCCCATGATTCATCATTATCACCGTGATGTCACGCCACTATGATGTCACCATGACGTCAGTTTAAATTGGCGCCAAAAATAATTAAGCGTGTTCATTTGGTTCTGTGCTTTGATGTGTGCGACGTTGCTCTGTAATTAAGCTGCTATGGATAGACATTTAACGCCAAAGATAAGTTCATAAATTGTTTTTTAATGTTTATTGTTTTTTTATTATTGAGATTAAGCCTCAAACCACCATAATTTCCTGCTCACTTATCGCTTTTTAGATATTTTACTTCAACGCATATTCTTTCCTGCTCTGCTTTTTGCTCCATTGATCTATACTCTTTACTGATCATACATTTCTTGTTACGTTTTTCATCACCGATGATTTGCATTTTTCTTACTCTCTTCTTTTTTCTCTCAATTCATACGATTACCATTATCTATTTATCATGACTTTTCTTTCCTACTACCATCACATACCATTGAGTAGATGAACGCCTCGCGTTCAGGCACCCGACATCTTTATTCAACTTAGTAATTATTGAGATTGATATTGTCTCCTATTGATGAATGTCCTTAGTATGTTAATGAATATGATTTTGTATTTTCTATAAAATTTATATAAACACATAAAGCTCTTCTAGATACTTAGACGTAAAATTATTTTGTCCGGGCAGCTTTTGCGATATTGACTAAACACTTTGTGTTTCCGATTTCTTGAAATAAAATAAAGGTGAGTATTCTAAATGCCCATTTTTTATAAAATAATCATTAAAAAATCCCTAATTTTGTATTAATTATAGGTTCTGCGTAAAAATAAAATTGATGTTCTTTTTATGATGTCCATATTTTAATTTGTTAAATTAGGTTAATTAATTGCTTTGCTAGCCTGCGTGTAAAATTTCTTTTATTCAGTCACAAAGTGGCATAATATCAAGATAGGATTAGATACATATATAAGTTTATGAAAAAAACAAAGGGAGATTTTGGCTAGATAAACCTTAAGTAATACTTTAACAATGCTAAAAAATGTAGTAAAAATAGCACTTAATGTGACAAGGCAGTTTATGAGAGTGAATTAATATTTTATTCCGAGTAAATCTTCATCTTTACTCATCTAATTCAGACGTTTAAAAAAATAATTAATCCATTAGATGCAATAAAAACTTATAATTAAGATAATTTATAGCTTATGGATGCATGCATCATTTTTTAAACAATTAACACTAAAACATTTTTATAAATCCGTATTACTATCATAGAGAAAAAGGCCTTGAATTTTCTAACTTGGAAAAGAATATTTTAACAAACATCCATGCCACCGCCTGGATACAAATCTAAAGTCTATAGTACCAAAGTCTAGAGCGCTAGCCAATTTGTCATCATGCTGCCCTGACTTAGAAAAGTTCATGCTCGAAAGGTTTCTTTCGACCCCATTCCGCTTGTAGTTTAGCTCTACAAAGGATTTTTCATATTTTGTCAAGTAAGTAGAAATTCAATCAGGGCCGGATTTAGATGAAAATAGGCCTTAGGTTATTCCACTTATGAGGCCCTTTCACCTCCCATTTTTAAGTTTGTAAATTACTCATTATGTTTGTTTATTATTCATGTGTGTAGAATTTCTCCTTATTTTTGATTCAGTGTTTACTGTTTTTAGAATAGTGTAATTCTAATTTTGCTAACAATTTGAATGTAGGTCCTTCTTGATCTTGAGGCCCTGGGCTGAAGCCTAGTTAGCCTATAAGAAAATCCGGCCCTTAATCCAATACATAGTTAATACAACTAATAACGATAGTACAAAAAAGAATGCCGCATTTCAAAATACAATAGCGTCATCTAAGTTAGCCAAATTTAAAGATATAAATATATTTAAACGTATTAGTAGAATAATGTCTAGAAATATGCGGTCCTTTTTAACCCACATATTCAATTCAGGGCCATCGTTATTTCTTATACATGATATACATGACATTATACATGATTTTCCATGAAAAGTCACAACTTTCCCTCTTAAAACGGAAATTTTTAATCGTTTTATAAAATATCAGAGAAAATTCAAAGATTTACTAATCTTAAAATTACAAATGTTAGAAAAGATAATGGTTTTGAATTATTTTCAGAATTAATTCTGCAGAATTTAACAAATTTCTAGAAGATCGGAGAATCCATGATGAGAGCACTAATATTATTCACAGGAACAGAATAGCATTCGTGTTTCAATTATACAGCTATGGATGCAATCGCAACTATGCTAAATGATAGTGGTCTCGCAAATGGTTTCTGGGTTAGAAGCATTGTGGTATTTTGCTTTTACGTGTGAAACTGAGTGTGAAGTAAACATAAGGAAAATGCCTCTTGGCGGAAGTAAACCATCAATAAAACATTTTTAAATTTTCGAGTCATTTGAAAGTCCATCCATTTTTAAATTTTCGACAAAAACGAAGTACTCAGTTCTAAATGAAGGATAAAGGTTGGATATGCAGTACAAATGCGTGGATATCGTATTTGGGTATCTAGTGAGCGAAGAGTAATAGAAACTATAAATGTAACTTTTGACGAAAACGAAGTACTCAGTTCTAAATGAAGGATAAAGGTTGGATATACAGTACAAATGCTGGGTATCGTATTTGGGTATCTAGTGAGCGAAGAGTAATAGAAACTATAAATGTAACTTTTTGACGAAAACGAAGTACTCAGCGGAGCAGTACTGGATCCTAAAAATATTATAAATGAAAAGTTGGGTTATTATCCTTCTTATTCGGGAACTATTAGTGAGGTAGATTACGAAATTTCGAATCGTAAAATTAGAAAATAAAAAAAGGAGGTAAAAACCGAAAAAACAAAAGATGTGAAACCAGAACCTATAACTGAAATAAAATTCTAGGATTCTGAGAAATCGGGAGATCTTCAAACCCGCAATAAGTGTAGTTGCATGGATAAGATAGCCAGTATCTAGGAAAAGTACATCCAGCATTGAAATCATTTATAAGGTAATCAAAAGGTATTTATAAGATAATTTTACAAAAATAGTATACAGACAATAAGACACAATTTATTTATGGACTCGAAATTAAGATCGTACAAACATGTAAAATTGTAATTGAATAGCTCACAAACCAAACGCGATCCAACTTTTTTTAATTTCTGTGGTAAAAATGCGTATTCTGTTATTGTCAAAAGGAGAACTGAAAGTGAAGCTGAGAAATCAGAAACTTCAATGGAAACGGATTCTAATAACATAAAAGCGTGACTATGAAATTCCATCACATTACAAGTCTGCAATAAAATTCCCAGACGTTAAGAATTGCTTGCGTGATCGGGAGATCTTCAAACCCGCAATAAGTGTAGTTGCATGGATAAGATAGCCAGTATCTAGGAAAAGTACATCCAGCATTGAAATCATTTATAAGGTAATCAAAAGGTATTTATAAGATAATTTTACAAAAATAGTATACAGACAATAAGACACAATTTATTTATGGACTCGAAATTAAGATCGTACAAACATGTAAAATTGTAATTGAATAGCTCACAAAACCAAACGCGATCCAACTTTTTTAATTTCTGTGGTAAAAATGCGTATTCTGTTATTGTCAAAAGGAGAACTGAAAGTGAAGCTGAGAAATCAGAAACTTCAATGGAAACGGATTCTAATAACATAGAAGTGTGACTATGAAATTCCATCACATTACAAGTCTGCAATAAAATTCCCAGACGTTAAGAATTGCTTGCGTGCCATGCGAGAAGAAATAGATATAATGTTTTGTAGAAATGAATTAGAACCTGGTCCCAAATCCAAATATATTAGGTAACAAATGGTCTCTACGATTAAGAGGGATGAAAAGAACAAAATAGTTAAGTATAAAGCGAAATTAGTGGCACAACAGAAAGTGGAACATCATGAAGATGTATTTTACCCTGTTGTAAATTTTCCTTTAGTAAGTATATTTTTCTCATGATTAGTATGTCTAATAAAATGGTAAAATTGGCATCAGTTGTGCTTATTTGTGTCCACCAATTAAAAGTTATTTTTATAAAACAGTCACAATGTTTTATCGATCGTGATAAAAACAAATCATGTATGTTTACTTAAACACGCATTATTTGGCCTACATCAAAGTGGTGGCGCATGGTTTTATGAGATTCATTCTATTTCAGAAAATCTAACATTTCAGCCATTGGACTGGTTAAAATGTGTATATGTATTTCAAAAAACGTACTATTACTTTTGTATGTTGATCATATTGTAATATTCGGAGAAACTGAACGATATATTATTGACGTAATAAGAATTTTAAGAGAAATTTATTTTAGAGGTATCAAGGAAAACCTGTAAATTACATGTTGTCCAATTTGTTTGTTTTATTTAAATATAATACACCATATTGTGAAAAACTAACAAGCAAAAAGAGCATTAGTTTATGTACACGTCTGAATATGTAACACAAGCCGCAAAGGAATTAATTTGGATAATTAGAATCTTAAATGAGTGTGCCAAGTTGAAATTTTTAATGCCAGTAAAAACAATCACACACTATATTGTGAAAACATCGCAGAGATTGATTTTTAAAAATCTCCAACAGAAAACACAAGACTTAAAATATTCACATAAAATATCATTTTCTAAGGAACTTCATGTTGGAAAAAAGGTTCAATTGAAAATATATTGGCGGTAAAATAAGTACAGCAGACATTTTTGCAAAAGCTTTCTCAAAAGTAATTGAAAGTTTCTCATGCCTCATTAAATATATAGGCCTTGTTCCCGCTGGGGTACCAGCAGTCGAATTCAAGGCGAGAGGCTTAAGCAATATCGATATCAAAGTGGATTCAAATCAACATGTGTCAGGGATATTTGTGTAACATAATGGAATCGTTTGTGGTATTTTGTTAATTGATTATAAGTGTGCCTATATTTTCGTGCGTGTATATAAACAGTTGATAGAGATGATATTTTATGAGAATGCTTTATTTTCATACCATTACTACTGCGTTTTATAGACTGCAGCCAATAGGAAAAAATCTATCAGTAACTCCTGAAGGAAACACCCGTGCTGAAAATTGGATTAGGCTTATAATCGCTCTACCTCTGGGGGAAATTTCTTTTGTCCCACTTCAAAGGACAGTCAAATACTTACTCCTAGCTTAAGATAATTTTTCAGAAATCAAACTGCCACTCACTGGAACAGATAAACATTTGCCATTCGTTCTCAAATGGGGATCAATATTCAGTGGTTAAGATGATATTAATGAGTATTTAACTTAAGATGTGGCTTAAGAAAACAGACGTTAATATTTTTTCTCTCCTTTTTCTTCTCGCAATGTATTGTAGCGATGACAGACTTGTTGGGCGAGATAAATTGTCCACAAACCACACTCCTAAAAGCAAAACCGATTAACTTGAAATGGGGTGGTAAACGAAGCAGAAAACGAACATTCTAAAAATACATGCAAGATAGGTTTTAGGTTTTCAGAACGTGTCTTGCAAAAAAAAAAAAAAAAAAAAAAAAAACTCCACATATCTGGAGCTATTAGCTTCTCTATATTACTGCAATAAACATATTGTAGAAATATCGTGATTCTACTGTACTTCATTTATTTGAAACAATAGTATTTCAAAATGTGTACAGTTATTAATACTTATTTTATTATAATTTACAAGACTATTAAACATTTACTAGGCTTGCTTTTATTTGTAAATCGAAGATTCATGGAAATTATTAATTAAAATTTAATAGCTTAGAAAACGGGGTGGTTGTAAAATTGTCTAAGTGAAATTATAACATAGTAGTATTGTTCCTCCTTATAATTTATACTATATTTCTGCTTACATAATTTTTAGTTTAATTTTTTAAAGGCAGTTGCACAAAAAGTATGTGACGTTTTAAACTAAATTTCGTGAACGCGAAGTATTAAGGGAATGAGAATTGTTATCAATTCACGTTTATTATTGTTAATTATTAACAATTTAGAACACAGCCCACAAAGCCACTCGATTTGGTGCAACAAAAATGACTAACGTTAAATAAGAGTTTCGTGTGACGTCATAATATTTTTACTTGATTTGCTTGTTTACTGTAAGAAACTTTTATGCCTTTAACTTTATGCCTATGCCTGCCACACTTTACATCTAAATTTATGTTTATATATATTAAAAAGTAATTAATTTGCTCATATTTTGGTGAAGTTAAAATACCATTTTTGTCATTTGTTGATTGCATTCATTCTTTTGATTTTCCAGAAGTTATAAAATCATTTTAATCGATTTGCAATGTTGTTCAGTGGAAAAATTGTGTTAACTGGATCTACAGAAATACGATAAAATTATAAATTATATATGCTGATAATATGAATTGGCGATAAAAAAAATTGTTAATAATCCTAATATAATTATGAATTTTAGTGCAAATTGAATAAATCATGAATTCACTGTTTGCAAATTAAACAATTACCCATATATATATATAAATCTTGAATAATTTGAAATAAAATAAATGTTTAAAATGAGTCAAGTTCTATAAAACTAACATTGTAATAATGTAAAATCGTTACAATTATTTTTCTAGTTTGTAGGAGGAAAATCAAAGAGAAAAATATACATAATAACTAAAATTTAATTAAAAATCTAGAAAACCATCTAACCAAAATGCAATGTTTACTATTTCAGGCATTTTAAATTGTCAGTAAATATGTTGAAATTTTGTCGACTATATTCTACATTTTATGATGGATGGAGTACATTCATGAAATTAAAAAAATGTTAATTTTAATTCTAAAAAGAAATTACCATTTAATAAAAATAATCTGAAAAGCATGGAAAAAAAGAAGTTAGTGCCAGAAGGATATTTCACTGATGCAGATTATTTTAAGATAAGATATCAAGCAACTGAATACTTGAAAGCATCAGGAGAAAATCCATATCCACATAAATTTCATGCTACGATTTCATTGCAGGATTTTAATAAGCATTATAGCTATCTAAAAAGTGGTCAGATACTAAAGGATAATGTTTTGTCTTTAGCTGGACGAGTTATATCCAAAAGAAAATCTGGTGCTAAATTAATATTTTATGATTTGAAATTAGAAGGTGAAGTGTTACAAATTATATCTGATTCAGCTTTTTATCCTAATGAAGATGAATTTTTAGAAACAAACAGGAAAATAAGAAGAGGCGATGTTATTGGCTGCAAAGGCTATCCATATAGGTCTAAAATGGGAGAATTAAGTTTAAAAACAACTTATATTCAAACTTTAGCTCCATGCCTTCACAAATTTCCTCATCCATATTTTGGTTTACTAGATTCTGATAAAAATTTCATCCTAAATATTTGGAAGTAATTGTAAATGATTCTGTTCGACATCGATTAATTACCCGCATTAAAATGTCTAAATGCATTCGAGATTTTTTTTACAAACTCAAGTTTCACGAAGAATCAACACCATTTTTAATTAATTGTAATGGAGATATCAGACAATTCATTACCCATCATAATCAGTTCAATATGAATTTAGGATTGCGAACATCTATAAATTCTTATTTATTACAGCTTATTGTTGGAGGTTTTAATCAAATTTTTGAGATAGGCCCATTATTTAGAAATGTAAACATTGATAAAACTCGCTATGTAGAATTAATTTTTGTGAATTTTATATGGCTCATAAAGATTTAAATTATCTCATGCAGATTATAGAAACACTTTTATCTCAGATGGTGAAATCACTAATTGGATCATATACAATTAAATGTTATTTAGATGATGATGAAAGTGATGCATGTGAAATTGATTTTACTCCTCCATTTAAAAAGTAAAAATGTGGCAGGCATTAGAGGATAACATAGGAATTAAGTTGCCAGATCCTGATACTCTTCATTCTGATGAATCCAACAGAGTTCTTTTTAATGTGTGTACCAAGTGTGGAATAGAAAGTCATCCTTCTAGTAGTAATACAGAATTACTAAAAAAACTGTCAGAACACTTTTTACAAAATAATTTCATACAACCAACTTTCTTGTGTGAACATCCTGAGAAAGTGAGCCCTTTAGCCAAGTTACATCCTGGAACTCCTGGTCTAACAGAAAGGTTTGAGTTGTTTGTGAAGAAAATGAAAATTGTTGATTGTTGCACTATTTTAAATGATCCTTTAGAATTACGGCGAAGGTATGAAATTTTAATGCAAGACAAAGTTGTTTGGGATGATGAAACTCAACAGATTGATGAAGCTGTCATTAAAGCTGTTGAATATGGACTTCCACCTACTGTTGGTGGAGGAATAAGTATTGATAGACTTGCTATGATTTTAACAAATACCAGTAACATTCAAGATGTCATATGCTTTCCAGTTATTAAATCATAATCCCAAAATTAAGAAATCAAGCTTTAATAAAATGTTGAAAATATTTTTGAATTTATATATTGTAATTATTATTAAATTTGATATGAAATTAAATAATTTCATTTTGAACATTATTTAGCCTAACCTGAGTTAAATACTTGTAACCTTTATCATCTCCATAACAATTTTTTTCTATTAAAATAATAGAGTATTTTCTTTAATTATTAGTTATTATTGAATAAAATTACCTTTTTTAATATCTCAATATAAAGTGTATTAAATTTAACGTATGTCATTTGTAACATAAATTAATATAATAAGTTACTTTTTCAAAGGACAAAGCTGATTGGTATGTTTAAAATTATTATTTATTATTAAAGTAAAAATTCATGGTGTTAGTTTTCAAATTTTTGTATTTCCTATACCTTATCCAAATTTATTTATTTCAATGCAGTAACAATAAAGGAATAGTTGTTTGTTATGCATGCATCGAAGCATCAAAATTTTTATAAATATTTTCATGTTTATTTATAATATTTTGATTAAAAATGGGTTTTTCTTATTAGGGTTTCAGTTTATTCAAATCAAACAACTCATTCCTTGCACTTCTTATTAAAAAAATTTTAATGCATTTTTTAGGAGTTTCTACATTATTTTTATTTCTTTAACAAAAATTTTTTTTTTTTTTTTTTATTCACTTTCTAAATCAATGGTGTATTTTATATATGAAATTGTTATTATGCAGTGAAAAGAACTTCTTGGAGCATTTTCTAGATTTTGAATGTTAGTCAAATATAAACATCATAATAACATTTCTTCTTTATATATTAATGTTACATTGAAAAAAAAACCTTTAATTGTAATTTTCATAAAAAACAATTTTAATTATTTAAAAATTTTTATAGGAGGCAGAATAATGTACTAATTGGTTTTGGTTAATCAATATATGGAAATGATCTCTTGATAAAATTGTTCATAATTTTATAAACTTTTAATCTGAAGAATATTAAGATTATAGGATGCAAAAGTCAATAAAATGAGGACATGTCCTGGTGTATTTTTCTGTTAATTAATGGTGATTTTTATAATTGTATTCAAAACAGTTCAATTATTCTTAATTAGATTTTAGGTAATTTTTTCATTGAAATAATACTGTAAAAAAATGAAGAGATTTTGTTGTCCTTTTTAATGAATATATAATGAAATTCTGATTAAACTAAGCATGTTATTTTAACAATTAAAAAATACTTTCATTTGAGATAGAAAACATTTAACAGAAATTACTCTTGTATTAAAAATGATTTTATAACAAGTACTTTTTTTTTTTTTTTATTGTTCAAAAGAAAATAAAAGTTAATTTGCATAAAAAAAAAAAAAAATACATGTATCTTGTTTCTAAATTATCAGGGAAGCACACTCCATTTATTCATTTATTTTTCTTCATTTCAACATTTTTGCTTAATATATATGAAGTATAAAAGAACTTGTCATTTGAAGAAAAACAATTTATCATCTAATTACTACGAAGTTAATAAAATTAATTGTTAATGAAGTAAATAGTTAATTTTAAAATAAACAACATAAAAATATAAACATTTAATTGTTCAGACAAGCTTAACTTCAAATAACATTCATATCACAAAACTGAGTATGCAAAGAAATAATAAAAAAAAAAAAAATTTCTTTTTTGGAGGAACTAAAAATTATTAATTTGTGAATTTGGTTTTTATTACTGCTTTTAAACTTAATAATATTGAGTTCAATAAATTTTAAGCCCTGCATTTTCTCAACTTTTCTAAAAGGACTCGTCAAATCATTCTTATTTTTAATGTCTTATTTTCTATATTCTCGATTTTAAATAATTCTGCAATTGCTCATTGGTATTAATAGTTGTAAATTGCAGAAAAATTGTTGTTTCTTAATGTTTTGCATCATTATCTTATTGAAAGATGCAAGATATTTCAATTATGAAATTAGAAATCCTTTAATGTGGATTACATTTTAAAATATGCAATTAGATTAATTCATTTTAGTTTGAATTTTATATTTGATTTTCTTCAAACCTTTTTATGTCCAACTGATTTGTGGATGTTGAATTTTCATATATCTAAAAACAATCCAAAAAATTGGAACTTTTGTTTTGGAAAACCATGTCATCTGCTTGTGAATAATTTTCATAGCATATTCTAATATTGCTATCCTGTTTTTCATGAAATAAAACTTACTTTTTTAGAATTGCATAATTTACTGAAATTAATTTCCATATCAGCCATATTTGAATATCTGTCCATATTAAATTATGTTTCACATTTCTTACATTACAAATTTCTCTTATTTTGTAAATATTCACTGTCACTCCTACAATTTGTTTGCCTGAAACTTTTGAATATCTTTTACATATGATTTTAGTGTTTTACCTTTAAGATGTCCTCTGTGAACTTATTGTTAAATTCTTCAAGTCTTAAAAGAAATTCCTTTTTTATAGAGCTGTTAGTAAATTACAGAAATATTTAATTGCCAACATACAAAAATATCAGTAAAACCATCAATAAAACGCTAAAAATGCTGTTTTAATCTTTTTATAAAAGAATCATGAATTATTTAAGTGCTCATTTTTGTGACTACTTGTGTGCTTGTACACATTTCATATACATAATAGCACTACTGTTTAAATTGACTAAGTCCAAACATTATTATACTGAAAATCTTTCTCTTAGCAAGCAAGATTTATAAAAAAAAAAATATTGAGGTTCTTTAAAAACAATTTAAATATTTTTTAAAAAATTACACAATAATAATGCAAATTGCAACAAATCAAATATATTTGCATAAAACCATTAATTTACAAGTTTATTTCCTAATTATCTTTGTTGCATATTTAATTAGCCTAGTTTAATATATCTCTGACGCTCAGTGCCACAGGTTTTGGGTTCGAGTCATGGAGGATGCCATGGTGGTTTGCAGTGGTTCGGAATCCACTTTAAACTGTTTACACTATTGGGTATAAAGCTGAAAACCCTACCCCATCAATAGAAAAACATCTCATGTTTTGAAATCTACCAGTAAGCAGACAGACTTGGCCCACTATGTGCCATTGAAGAAGAAGAAAAATATAAAAGCGAGGAAGCCATCAGGAAATTTTTTTTTCTCATTAATGCTACCAGAATTAAGAATTTTTATTAAAATTAAAAATTTTAAGGGCAAACACTTACATGCCTGGAGGAAAAAGAAAATTTTACCTACAAAATTACTAATAACATTACATTAGCATATATTTTTCATTCTGTTACAAAAGTGTGTGTGTGTAGTCTGTTCACATTTAAGTAGTATAAAAATTAATCAAATATTAAATGAATGAAGAAATATATAAATTTTAATTTTCAATGAATTTTACAGCATGGATAAAATACAAAAAGCATTTAGTTCGAATAAAAGATATCACAAGAAACAATGTAGATTTGATAATGACTTGGCAATGTTCATTTGTTATATGATAATGGATTAACAATGTAAATTTCCTTAAGAATCAAATGCACAATGAATATTTATAAAAATTGATCCATATGAATTTTTTGTACATTTACAGACTGCATATAAAATAAATTTTTAAAAAGAAAAATGACTTAAGTCACTTCAGTTATCAAAGAAAAGGTTTCACATAAAAATAGTAAAGCATATAAAATAAATTAATTTATATTCTGTACAGGTGTTCTATACTTGTAAAGTATATTAGTTCTGTCAAACAGTTGTATATACATTTAAGATGACATTTTTTTTTTAATTTTAATAAAATCTGTATAATTGCACATTCTATAATGATGAAAATTGGAAAAAAAATAAATAAATATGACTTGTATGTATGCCATGGCATATGACTTCATGCATTAGAAGTTATATTAATGAAATATATATAATTTAAATTTCATCAATTTCCTGTATTCTCAATTTAGAATATAAAAATTATGTTGTAAATTACTTTTTTTTTAAACTGCATTTCTATAAGTTTTTATTTGGTTGTCTTATTTAAATTCTAAATGAAAATATATTTTACGTATTTATAAGAAAACATTTTAAAAATGTCATGTCTTTTTTAAATTCCTATCGCAATTTTTGTTCTTCAACAGAAATCAAACTGCTTAACCTTCGTTGAATGTTATTATTATTCAGGTCCAGCAGATATTCATAGAATTCATTATCTAAAATTAAGATAAAATAAATAAATTAGAAATTATTACTAAAATGTTTCTATTTAATAAATTAAAAATAATCAATCAAATAACTTAATTCTGCTATTCTGTGTTATGATTTGAAGAAAACAATTATCTTTATTTTTGTTATATTGGTATAATTAAATTATGATAAATATAAGAGCTTTTTGGTATTCCTATATATTGAATAATGTAAAAAAATTGTCTCATGACTAAATTGCAACCATTCTGTGCAACAATGAACACAATTTAAAAAAGCTTTTTTTTTTTTTTTTTTTTTTTTTTTTAAATCTATTCTAAACTATAGAAAGTGATGCTTAATAAAATGGAGGCGTTTCTTGGTCTATGCAGATGCTATCGAAATTAAAACATTCATTGGAATTACAAGGTTAAGATTCCTCTAGGCTTTGACATTGTATATGCTGTTTCAACTAATATATATATATATATATTAAATTCTTTTCCTTTGTGAGACAGATACTATTATATTTTTGCACTTCAATCTTTAATAAAAGTTCAATTTATTCATTCTCACTTTTGATTTAATATACAGAACCCTCCCTTTAATCTGGCACTTGGTGGTTTGATACCTTCTATAATTCAATGGGATATATTTTTGTGTATTTCTGATGTATTATTATGTTATACTTTTATAAGAGGTAAAAAAGAGTTCTTTTATATGAAGAAATTGCATCAAACTAAGAGTAAATTAGAATCATCAGTGAAGTATATAGAAAATACACAAACTTCAAATTGCGATATATATGATTAGTAAATCTATTGAAAATTAAATATAATTTACACGTAAATTTTTAATATAAAAATATTGATCCAAAAATTAATCTTGTTAACTGTGGTACACTTCATTTAAGTCAAAATTAATATTATATTGAGTCAAATTAACATCAAGAAATAACTGAAAAGTAGTTTATACTCTACAGCGACAAGGAAATTATTTAGAATTCAGCAAGAGATAATAAGTAAAAAATAATATAAATTATTTTTACTACAAATAAAAGAAAAACTAAAATATTATTCCACTGAAATCCTTATTTATCTCTGAATAAATTTGATATTAAAGTGAAATAACATAATTCAAAATAAATTTGTTTTTATAACATGAAAATTACAAGAACCACTTTTTCATATTGAAATATGCTCATTTCAGACTTTTAAAAAAAAATAATTAATTAAAAATGTCAAATACATACCACACAGTGTTTTAACAGGAACAGTCTCAAGAATCTCCATTCCTTCAGGTGCTTTGGAATGGATTATACTTTCTAAATAATCAATAACACGAGAAGTATACGGAGACTTGTTGAAACCTTTTAATATCCACATTTGTCCACAAGACGCAGGAGCTTCATCATCTGGTAGCAAACACTGATACTAAATCAAGAAAATCTTTTCAAGATCTTAGAATTGTAAAATACAAAAATATTTTTCATCTTACCATAGCATTTCACCCTGTTCCCTTTTAGATAAGTTACTCATATGAACTCTTTTACATGATAAGTTCTTCAATATAAAACAGCAATTTAATACTTGAAAACTTTCTGCAGATTGATTAAAAAAATATGTTTTTAGCATTTGCATACATAAACTAACCACTTATTAAAAATGACTCTTTTACTATTATGTAAATAACATTTTACTGAATATTTTTGAACTAATATGATGATATAAATTAATTAAATATTTAATTTATGTGCAAACTATGAAAAAAAATTTAAAGATATTTTATTAATAATTAATTACTTATATTTAAAAACCTTTTATATTATGATTAAAAATCATAAAATACATCACATATCAGCATAGGATGAGAATAAATTTTCTAAATGAAAGCAAAATTTATTACATCACAATACATAAATTGCAAATTAAAAAAATGCAATTGGTAGACAAAATTGAGTTATATTATAAAACTTTTAACGTCAGAAATTTATGATTTTATGTGGATAATTTCAGCATACAAAATACCTTTTCAAAGAGGGATAGTAACATGAATATAATTCCTGCCATATATCTTGTTAAAAGGCTTTGAACGCAAATTATTAAAGAATTTCCACGTTTCATAATCTGTAATAAAGAAACTGAATGTTAAAAATTTTTTTTAAAAACTTCACTCGGTCATAAAAAATTTTAAAAGTAGAAACTACGATTATTTTTTGTGCATGTAATGAAGTTGAAATAAAAATATCAATCAAAAGAAGATAAAAAAACTTGTTTATTACCTTGATTGCTTTACATAACACTTCTGTGAAATCTTGCTTGATTTTCAGTTCTTGATTTAATGATTCAACCCAACATATAGTGTTGATGTATATTATTCTATTTTCTTGTGGAAGTTTCCCTTCGTCATTTTGTACTGTTGAAAAATCATAGTTCTGTAAAATAAAACATTTTTGTGTCAAATTTATGTAGTTATAAAAGACAAATATCATTTAATTATTATTTGCAAATGGGGGCCTGATGACGATTGGCTAGCGCTCTGATGGTCGGTACCACAGGTTTCGGGTTCGAGTCCCGGCGGATCAATGTATGTTTGCAATGATTCGGAATCCACTTTAAACCGTAGGTCCTGCTCTAACATGATCATACAGCGTTGTTGGAGTACTGTTACTTCGCGTCCGTAGCTTATCTGCAAGCTACAAGAACCGCCTGGGTAGTGCTAAGTGAGTACCGTCTGCGCAACGCTTGCCTTAAGGCATAAAAGACAACTGTCTAAGAGTTTTCAGCTACATTAGAAAAAAAATGTATTAGCAAATGCAATATTGCACTCTATTTATGAGATCAATTTAATAAAATTGACAAATATTTTAAGTTTATGAACTGCATTCAATTGTTTTGACATAATTTATTATTTCCTGTAAAAGATATATTAATTTACAAGCATGCATTACTTTAATTTTCTACAAATAAATAAACTAAACATAATTTTTATTCAGTTTGAATTTGTATATTCAATCACGACTCAATTAGCTATAATAATGTACAAAACAAACATTTCAGAATTATTTGATTTCCATTTCAAATAAATAATTTACAACATGAATAACATTGTACGAGTATAATAAAATAAGTAGTTAAAGAATATGTAACATTTTGTTTTAAAATGATATAGTGCACTGGTGATCAAATATGGCTCACTAAACCATATACTGTTCTTTTCTCTGTTTAAATGTGGCTACAGATGGTAGAGTACTTTTACACTAAATTTACCCCAGAAATTACAATTATATACTTAATTTGGTTTTTATGATATCTATACATTGCTGCATGGTCGGTTATGCATTGCACGTGATTCCTATGACGAAACCAAACACTGAAACTTGCCGAAGCGAAACTCACTACTTGTCGGTCAACTTCGTATCATTACCCTGACAGGAAGATAAAAATTAATGAGTATAAAAAAAATTTAAAAAAAGATTTTAAAACTATATTTGAAGAACTAGAAGTTTCAAATTTGCATTTGCATTTTGTCTTAAGTCATTTGCAAATGATATTATTCAAGATGATTTTCCAGTTTCTGAAATAATACTATCTGAACACCACCAGAAATGCGACACAATTCTCTTTCCCAGACTGATTTTGGAAATTAAGAAACAAAGTATACTAACTTAAAGAAAGCAGCTTGCCAACTATTTTAAATTTTTGGTACATTTTTTTTTTTTGTGAATGTTTGTACTCAACTGTGAAGCTTCTTAATATCGCTCACAATGAACTAATCATAACTTAAAGAATTCCTGTAACCAGATTTTAAAAATATTACCAAATAAATATCAACTGAAATTACAATTATCAATTTTTTTATTAATTTTAATTACATTTATTTTATAAAAAGTTTTGCCACGATTTTTAATTAATATTGTCTATTTGATTTTTTAAGTTAAAATAAATAATAAATAAAATAATATTGCATATATTTTATGTGACATTAATATGACAGGACTTGCAATTAAAAATATGGAATTTGTATGAAGTTCCGGTTGACTCAAACTCTTATCTACCTATTTTAGAAAATTTAGTATCGAAAAAATTTTTTTTTTTTTAATTTTCAGCATAATTTAGCCAGTTTTATATTTATAAATTATAAATGTTATGATAATGTAAGGTTTTTTTTTATAATGAGTGGCTGATTTCATTTGCAATTACTATACTGCAAAAAGCGTAGCTAGATTTTTATTCTGTATGGTTTCATTAATAAGATGTAAATTTTGTATAAAAAGATGTTACACCAAAAAAATATGTATTGAATGCACATTGTTAATGAAATTATACTATTAATGCAACAATATTAACAGCACCAACTGTCCTAATTTCAGTAAATTTCTGTATTAATTTAAATGACATTTGTAGATTTTCAACTCGACAGATTTACTACATAAAAATATTACTTATACATAGTAATTTTCATTAGATAAAGTTTTAATTTGAAAGCTCAATCAACTGAAAAATCCTGTTTAATTGATTATAATAATGCATAATATTTAAAAGTTAAAGCAGAAAGGAAAAATTATAAAAATTTATATTTCATCTAACTAATGAACTAGTTAGAAATTAAGATTTACAATTCATCATTTATAATTCAGTTAATAGCAAAATAGTTCAGAAAACAAAATTAATATAGTCATTTATGACAAAAATTGAATAAAAGCACTTACATAACATTTATTAAATACTTCTTTCAGTTTAATTAAAGTTGAATCATTGTCTAATTCTTTCTCTTTTAAAAATATTGATATGATGCAAAATTTATCAGCTGCTTCTTTACTGTCTTCTAATAACAAGTCAGCTAAATCAATATCCCAATGGAAAGAAGGGGGTATGTGATTTTGGATGTTTATCTAAAAGAGAAAGATCATATATTTGTACATTAAATGTGTATAAACAAATATTAAAAGTTATTTTATAAACACAATAAAACATTTTCTGTAATTGTAATTATTTAATAGAATATTAATAACAATTCCAGTTCTGCTTCATAAACATATAAAAAGAAAAATATTTTCTTTACAAAAAAAAAAAAAAAATTAAAAATTGCATTTTTTAATAAATCCTTCAATATTTTCTTTGCAATTTGGACTTGAAAAGGCATGCATAAAACAAAGGAATTTGTAATAATAATAATATTGCTTCCCAATGAGGTCAATCAAATATTATCTACCTGCCTTTATAAAATGCCCCAAATACTTTAAATAATTTTTAAAATTAGATACTGGCGGAAATTTATTTATTCTTATTTTTAAAAAAAAAATATATTTCGATTCACTAATTTAAAATGTATAGAGGTTTCTATTAAAACTGTTTGTTGTGCATTATAAAGCTGTTTCTTCACATTTTCTTAATTTTTGTTATAATTATAAATTTCACATTAATTGTTTTGTCTTTTAATTTGTCTAAAATTTCTCTCATATAGCATTTTTTTAACCCTTTTATTCAAACCTAAATATGATTATTGTTCTGAAATCACTTCAATTAGCCCAAAATTGATTTGAAATTTTGATTCCTTTGATAATATTTCTCAAAATCTTTTGAAAAGATTCTCAGAAATCTTATTATTCATAATAATCATTTTACTAGTATATATATGAATACATAAGTAAACTTTTATAAATTAATTAAATTAGCTTCTTACAAAATTAATTTTTAATATGATCAGTATTAATTATTATATTGTTAAATAAAAATTTATTAATATCAAATACATCATGACAAAAATTTTTAAACTAACTTTTCAAATAAAGTGGTTGGAAATTTCTATGGATTGAAAAAAACGATTCTTAATTTGAAGCATTTCTTACAGATAATAAAAAAAAAAAGGTATGTATTGACAAATTTTCATAAAAACTTAAATGAAGAATACACTTTTTATAATATAAAAGAATACACTCTTAAGAATGTATACATAGAATAATATAATTTTTCCTATTAAATTTAAGGAAAAATATACACTGACGGAAAAAAAAACCCCAACACTTGCGTTAGATAAACGAATTTTGGTAGGCGTGTTTATACATCTGAAAGATGACATCGATTCAATTTTCGCGCTTTTCCCATAAGTGTAGCGCCACTCGGAAGTTCGTGAGGGTTATTGAGTTTTGAAATTTGACGTATTGAGTTGATGTTAGTCAAGAATGCCTTTAAGAAGCCATTATCAACAGCTCACCGATTTTGAACGAGGGCGTATAATAGGCTACGAGAAGGTGGATTTTCTTTCCGTGATATTGCAGAAAGGTTTGGCCGGAATGTGTCCACAGTGCATGATTGTTGGGAGCAGTGGTCAAGCGATGGTACTGCCTCAAGAAGACCGGGTTAAGGGGCCACGTGGCACAACTGTGAGGGAAGACCGGCGTACAGCTGTGGCGCATCGTACTGCGTCTGTGGCAGAATTTCGAGCTGCAGTTTGCACCACAACGGACTGTTAGAAATTGGCTACTTCAAGCACAACTCCGAGCCAGGCACCCTGTAGTTTGCATTCCACTGACCCCAAGCCACTGCTGTTTGCGATACCAGTGGCGTCAAGACAGAGCTCATTGATGGACGGAGTGGAGATCTGCTGTGTTTTTCGGATGGAAGCAGGTTCTGTCTTGGTGTCAGTGACGGCAGTGTGTTGGTCAGGAGGCCAGTGGAACGCCTGAAATCAGACTGTCTGCGGCCTAGACACACTGGACCTACACCCGAGTCATGGTCTGGGGGAGCAATTGCCTATGGCAGCAGGAGCACTCTTGTGGTTATCCCAAACACACTGACTGCAAATTTGTATGTCAGTTTGGTAATTCAAGCTGTAGTGCTGTCATTCATGAACAGCATTCAAGGTGGAGTTTTCCAACAGGATACAGCTCGCCATCATACCACTGCTGTAACGCAACATTCTCTACAGAGTATCAACATGTTACCTTGGCCTACGAGATCACCAGATCTGTCTCCAATTGAGCACGTATGGCATATCATTGGACGACAACTCCAGCATCATCCACAGCCAGCACTGACCGTCCCAGTATTGACAAAAAACTACAACAAGCATGGAACTCCAAATGACAACCCACAAAATGACATTCGGCACCTGTAGGACACAATGCATTCTTGCATTCAAAAGTCTGGAGGTTACACCGGCTATTAATTAACAGCATTTTACATTTGAAATGCATTTTCTTGATCTTAAATTAACCTGTGATCCTAAAAATTTAATCAATTAAACATGTTAACTAATTCATTGTCCGAATTTCATTACTCTACAATAATTTTTTTCTTGGCGTTTTTTTTTCCGTCAGTGTATTTACCTCAGCCCGATAGGAAATTTTATTCCACAGGTCAATAAGCATTGGATTGCAGAATTTGGAATTTTGTATTTGATGAACTTTTTTTCCCATCAGAAGCCAATTTCTGCCAACCTTGACTTGCATTGCCTCCACAACTTTCTACAAATGTAAAATGCAAGATAAACAGGATTGAATTTTTTTGAATGAAATGATAAATGATATATTTTACATAAAATCTTATTAATTACTTTTGGTATGATGCACCATTTATCTAATTTTCTCATTTTATGTTTTGGCATGATGTCATATTCGTGGGCATCTAATTTTCTCTTTCTATCTTTTGGTATGTTGTCATGCTCTTGGTTTTCTAATTTTCTCTTTTCATCTTTGGAACGCATACATCTAATCTTCTTTTAATGTCCAAGATGGTATCTGGCCAAGACATTGATTTCGATTTTACTAAATTTTCATGTGTTTCACCAAGCACTTGAAATCTCAAGATCTTCCCATTCCTGTGGTGTTTATCATAAGAATTGGTGGCAATCTAAGAAATCAAACACTTTTAAATTTTAATGTGTCTGAATATATTCAAAAAATATTAAATACCATTGTTATTACAATTGTAATTAATTACATCAGCATTGAATTACACAATTTTAAAAGTTTTAAATCCTATCTATCATAAACTATATTAGAAGTTAAAATTAAAGGGATTGTTAATTGAATAATCATTAAAAATAAGTTTATGTAATTTTAAGTACATGAATCTAATTATACAGTCATGTACAAAAAAAAGGCTTTACAATTAGATGGCTGAAAATGCTTTTTTTTTTTTTTTGTTAATAACATTTTAAATTGTAAACCTAAACAAGGTAGTGTTTAAATTTAAAAAATAAATTAATTTATATATGATGAAATGAAAATTTTAATTCATTATAAATATAAATGAAGAAAATTAAAAGCAATAGAATAAAGTTAATTTTAAGTTTGTGCAATAAAATCATTCATATAAGGAAAACTGAAATAAGCAAAGATTAAACATTTGATATTTTTAAATACAAACCTGTTTCTGGGATGAGTATAGCCTACGAATAAACAGGCCCCGGTGAATATGACACCTCTCTAAATATTCCTCAGCACACATTTCCTGCACTTCTTCCAATTCTGCTTCATAATCAGAAAGAGGCATAGTGAATAGTTCAAGATTTTTATTTATAGTTTTTGTCTGTAAATCAACAAATAGATTGGAACATTTCTCCATTTGATTCATAAATGATTTTGGAATGCTTTCAAGAGGAAACATAGCTTTATCTTTGAATGATTCTGAAAATAAAATGTATTAATATTTAGATAAAATTAGAAAAGTTCCCTTTAAAATGGGGGAAAAAATTACTGCTTGGAAAAACTAAAGAACATCCTAAATATAACTTTCAGTACATTTCATAAAAAAAAAATATCTCAAATGGACTAAAGATAATTGAATTGGAGATTGAAATCAAAAAATTTACTCACATTGATTATGAAAATTATTGT
>BPLR01020052.1:0-12500 GCA_021605095.1 Caerostris extrusa
CATAAGTTTATTAAAAACTGAATTTTTGGTGCCATAGATGAAATTTTTACTTAATATTTATTAGCATTTATAGTGTAAAAAACTAATTCCAATAGTTTATGAACACGATATGAGTTTCTGAATTCTTTTTTTTTTTTCAGTAATTTTTATTTTCTTTGCTCATCTGAAATGGACATTTTAACTGCTGAAACAGAACTAATCTGTTAGAACTTCTAATCTGGGGTATTCTGGGGATAGCTGGTATAAATAAGAAGAAGAAAAAGAGTAAATACAAACCGTATTGAAAACATCCACAAATCCAGTCAACTGTTAAGTTTCAGAAGCACATTTCTTCGACCTTTTTCACTCAAACGGACAACAAATGGGGCAGGAACGGGATCACACTTTTTAATCCGATTACAGAATTTCTTGAGTTATCCTTATTGATGTGAACACATATTTTGCAATAAAAATAAAGAAAAACTTTTAATAATGTAGCAGAAAAAAATATGTTTGGGAGACATGCGCTTCGGTGTTCGTCCCTTTTTATGGTTACTTCATTTTAGATGCTTCTTTTTACTGCTTCAGTTCCATATTTCCAACTTTGAATTTTCCAATAATTTTTTTTAACTTTTATTTTTGTTATATTTTCGCTGCGGGCCATTACCTGGAAGCTTTTTCGGATAGGATGAATTTCGCTTTGTGACAGCTAGCGGTGGATTGGCGCTGATAACAGAGCAGCAGCCTTAAACAATGTACTCCTGTTTTGTGGGAGAGTTTTCCCTCTCGGCCAAACGAGTGATATCGCCCTCGCGGACTGTATTTCCATCGGTCGCCAAAGACTACAGCACGTCAGAAACAAATTTGAATCATATTTGAGGAAAATGAATGTCATCCTATCATGCGCAGAGCCTGCACTGTTGTTTCTGCTGAGTTTCATTTCCTTTTGCGGCGTGCGTCTGAACGCATCCCTGACATACCATGAATCTTTCGGAGTTATTGAAATTCTCATTGCTTATTTGATTATCGTCAGTGTGTGAATCTTATTGGCTCGTGAGAGTGATCTCTAATAAATATACGAAATGAAGATGAATAAAAAGTGTTTTTCTCATGTGGGAATTTTAATACCCTATTTTTATATCCTCTCTTGGAAGGAAGTTTTAGAATACAGATTACAGTTTATAAAGAAATATTCCCTTAGAAATTGACTATTCCTACATGAGTGAAATTAAAATATATTAAGACTGTGCAATTAGAAAACGAGAAATGATATATGTACAGATTGCACTTAAATTTTTAATGTATTTGATATTTAAACATTTTTTTAATTTTAATTCTAAGAAATTATATTTTCTCACGTAATAATTAAACGACCTGATGGCCACTTGGCTAGAGCTTTGGCCTTTGGTACCATATGCTTCAGGTTGAATCCTGATGGTGGCATGGATGTTTGTGAGCGGTTCGGAATCTACAAATTCAATTTGTAACTCAAATTTTACGTTTTATCAATTACTATTACACAAACAACTTCTAGAACCGAATTTAAAGTCAACTAATAGAAACTAATTTAGGAAAATATGTTCTGCTGCTTGGAGAATTTTCAAAAATAATAACAGCTAATAATTGTAAAGAATTTTAATGAATATTTCCAGATTCCATGCAAGAAGGTCGAGATTAAAAATGGTTTTAAAAATATAATTGAATTGAATTAAAAACGAAAACTTAATTTTATATATGTTTGTAGGAAAAAATCCACTAATTTAAAGAAATAATACTTTACACATTCGAAATAAATTTAAAATTTTATTTCAAATTAATGTCTTAAATTATAAAATAAAATTAAAAGAAATGTTAAAAGAAATTATTCATCAATTGCATTTGAAGTTATGGAGGGAAAAAAAACTTTTCACAAAATCTTTACCAAAAATAATTTCCGATCAGTTTATAAAAACTTCAATTTTTGGGTGCCATAGATGAAATTTTTACTTGATAGTCATCAGCATTTATAGTACAAAATAATTCCAATAGTTTATGAACACGATATGAGTTTCGATTTTTTTTTCAGTGCCTTTTTTATTTTCTTGCACATCTGAAATGGGCATCTAACTGCTGGAAACAGAACTAATCTGTTAGAACTTCTAATCTGTATTCTGGGGATAGGGAGGTGGGGGGGGTAAGCCAGAAGAAGAAATAGGGTAAATACAAACCGTAATTGAAAACATCCACAAATCCAGCCAACTGGAGGAATATCAGAAGCACATTTCTTTGACACTTTTCACTCAAACGGACAACAAATGGGCAGAGAAACATCACACTTTGTAATCGGATTACAGACTTTTCTGAGGAATCCTTATTGATGTGGAACAAATTTTGGCAAAAAAAAATAAAGAAAACTTTTAATAATGCAGCAGAAAAAAATACGTTTCAGACATGCTCTATGTCCTTTTTTTTTTCCCTTTTATGGTTACTTTCATTCTAAGCTTCTAGTCTCTTCTTTTTTTTTACTGTTTCAGTTCCATACTTCCAAGCTTTGAATTTTCCAAGTTTTTTTTTTTGTTATTTTTCCCGCTGTGGGCCATTACTCTGGAAGCTTTTTCGATAGGATGATTCTGTTTCTGACAGCTAGCGGTGAATTGGCGCTGATAACAGAGCAGCAGCCTTAAACAATGTACTCCTGTTTTGTGGGAGAGTTTTCCGCCAAATCGCATAGGGAGTATTCTGCACGAGACTGTATTTTCCATCGGTCGCCAAGTACTACAGCACGTTAGAAACAAACGTTGAATCATATTTGAGGGAATGAAATATCTCTCCTATCATGCGCAGCAGTGCCTGCACTGTTGTTCTGCTAAGATTATTTCGTTGTTTTTAGGTGCGTGTCTGAACGCGCATCCTGACATACCATGAATCTTTTCGGAGTTATTGAAATTCTCATTGCTTATTTGTTTATCGTCGGTGTGAAGAAGAGATTAAAAATAGCTGTCACAAACAGAATCATGCTATCGAAAATGCTTCCAGAGTAATGGCCTGCAGCGGGAAAAAAAAAAACCAAAAAAATAACAAAATAAAAAAAATTCTTACAAAATTCAAAAGTATAGAACAGAAGCAGCAAAAAAAAAAAAACAAAAAGGAAGAGACTAGAAGCCTAAAATGAAAGTTACCATAAAGGGAAGAAAAAAAGAACGTAGCGCATGTCTGCAAACGTATTTTTTTTTCCTACTATGTTATTAAAAAGTTTTTTTTTTTTTTATAGCCAAAATGTGTTCCCCATCAATAAGGATGGCTCAGAAAAGTCTGTAATCCGGATTAAAAAGTGTGTGATCCTGCTTCCATGCCAATTTGTTGTCCGTTTGAGTGAAAAGTGTCAAAGAAATGTGCTTCTGAAACTCCTTCAGTTGGCTGATTCTGCGGATGTTTTCAATTACGGTTTGTATTTACCCTTTTTCTTCTTCCAGCTTACCCCCCACCCCTATCCCCATAATACAGATTAGAAGTTCTAACAGAATAGTTCTGTTTCCAGCAGTTAGATGCCCATTTCAGATGAGTAAGAAAAGAAAAAATGGCTGAAAAATAATAATCCGAAACTCATATCGTGTTCATAAACTATTGGAATTTGTTTTGCACTATAAATGCTAATGACTACTAAGTAAAAAAATTTTATCTATGGTCTCCCAAATTGCATTTTTAATAAACTGATCAAAAATTCCTTTTTGGTAAAGATTTTGTGAAAAGTTTTTTTTCTTTCCCTCCCCAACTTTTCAAATGCAAATTGATGGATAATTTCTTTTATTTTCGTTTTATAATATAAGATTTATTTTTGCAAATTTTAAATAATAAAATTTTAAATTCCAGATTTCTATTATGTAAAAAGTATTATTTCTTTAAATTAGCTGATATTTTTCCTACAAACATATATATAAAATTAAGTTTTTTTATTAATTCAATAGTGATGCGCAGTTTTATATAATTTTTTATATTACTTTCAAACAATTTTTTAATTCAACCTTCTAGAATGGAATCTAAAATATTCATTAAAAAATTCTTCGCAATTATTAGCTGTTTTTATTTTGTGAAAATTCTCCAAGCAGCAGAACAATTTTTCTAAAATGATCCTATTATTGGAATTTCAAATTCCGTTCTAGAAGTTGTTTCTATAAGTGTAATTTATAATTTAAGCATAAAATTTGAGTTACAAAATTGAATTTGTAGATTCTGAACCTCTAACAGACACCCATGCCACCACCAGGATTCGAACCTGAAGCCTATGGTTCCAAAGGCTATAGCTTTACGCCAATTGGCCATCAGGTCATCTAATTATGACGTGAGAAAATCTCATTTCTTAGAATTAAAATTAAAAGAAAATATTTAAATGCCTTAAAATTACGTGCAAACTAAGTATATATCATTCCTCATTTCCAATAGTTTATTCTTAACATATTTTAATTAAGCTCATGTAGGAATAGTGAATTGCTAATCGGGATTATATTTTTATAAGGCGCATTCTGTATTTTAAAAAAAAAGTTCCATAAAAAATTGAAAATTGCCATAAATGAAAAACAGTTTTTATTCATCTTCCATTTCGTACATTTAGAATCTGCTCACGATAAAAAAATATATAAGCAAATAAGCAATGGGAATTTCAATAACTCCGAAAGATTCATTTTATGTCAGGATGCGCGTTCAGACACGCACCTAAAAACGAAATAAGCCCAGCAGAAACAACAGGGCAGGCGCTGCGCATGATAGGGAGATATTTCATTCCCTCAAATATGATTCAAATTTTTTTTCTGACGCGCTGTAGTACTTGGCGAGCGACGGAAAATACAGTCTCGCGCATTATATACTCCCCATACGATTTGGCGGAAAACACTCCAACAAAACAGGAGTACATTGTTTGAGGCTGCTGCTCTGTTATCAGCGCCAAATCACCGTTAGCTGTCACAAACAGAATTATTCTATCGAAAAAGCTTCCAGAGTAATGGCCCGCAGCTGGTAAATAACAAAAAATAAAAAAATTAAAAATAAATTCTTGGAAAATTCAAAGCTTGAAGTATGGAACAGGAGCAGTAAAAAAAAAAAAAAGACCAGAAGCTTAAAATGAAAGTAACTATAAAGGGAAAAAAAAAAAGAAACGTATTTTTTTTTTTTCTGCTATATTATTAGAAGTTTTTCTTTTCTTCTTAATCGCCAAAAATGTAATTTCCACATCAATAAGGATGGCTCAGAAAAGTCTGTAATCCGATTAAAAAGTGTGATCCTGCCCATTTGTTGTTCGTTTGAGTGAAAAGTGTTAAAGAAATGTGCTTCTGAAACTCCTTCAGTTGACTGGTTTTTTGTGAATATTTTCAATTACGGTTTGTATTTACCTTTTTCTTCTCCTCGCCTACCCCCACACCCTATCCCCCCACCCAGAATACGGATTAGAAGTTCCAACATATGAGTTCTGTTTCAGCAGTTAGATGCCTATTTCAGATGAGTAAGAAAAGAAAAATGGCTGAAAAAAATGGCTCAAACTCGTATCATGTTCATAAACAATTAGAATTTGTTTTGCACTATAAATGCTAATGACTATCAAGTAAAACATTTCATCTATGGCATCCAAATTGAATTTTTAATAAACTGATCAGAAATACCGTTTTTGGTAAAGATTTTTTGGAAAGTTTTTCCCTCCACAACTTCAAATGCAATTGATGAATAATTTCTTTAACATTACTTTTAATTTCGTTTTTATAAATGAAGTTTTCAATTTCATATAACAAAATTTTAAATTGCTTTCTAATATGTAAAGTTTTATTTCTTTAAAGAGGATGATTTTTTCAAACAAACATATATAAAAACATATATTTAAACAAACATATATATTTCGTTATTAATTCAATAGTGATGCACAAATTTATATACATTAAAATGACGTGCAAACTAAGTATAAATCATTTATCATTTCCAATAGCTCTTTCTTAATATATTTTAATTACGCTCATGTAGGAATAGTGAATTGCGAAGGAATATTTATTTATTAACCGAATAAGTATTCTAAAACAAACTGTCTTCCAAGTAAAATCTGGGATTTTAAAAACTCCCACAAAATGAAAAAAACACTTTTTATTCATCTTCCATTTCGTATATTTAGAATCCTGCTCACGAGTCAATAAAGATTCACACTGACGATAAGCAAATAAGCAAAGAAAGAATTTCAATAGCTCCAAAAAAGATTCATGGTATGTCAGAATGCGCTTTCCTGTGGACGACGAAAAAAAAAATTTTTTATTCCAACAAAAAAGTACATTTTTCTTTTTTTCAGCGCCAAATCATCTGTCACAAACAGAAAATTTGTTCCCCCATCTTGGAAAATTCAAAGCTTGGATGGCTAAAAAAAAAGAAAAGACTAGAAGCTGTAATCATAAGGGGAAGAAAAAAAGTGCATGTTTTCCTCTTCTTATATTATTAAAAGTTTTTCTGCCCATAAGGATGGCTCAGAAAAGTCTGTAACGTTAAAAGTGTGTTCCTCTTTGCCCATTTTGTTGTCCGTTTGAGTGAAAGTGTCAAAGAAATGTGCTTCTGAAACTCCTAAAAGTTGACTGGATTTTGGATGTTTTCAATTATGGTTTGTATTTACCCCTTTTCTTCTTCTAGCTTAACACCCCACCCCGTATCCCCACCAGAATACAGATTAGAAGTTCTAACAGATTAGTTCTGTTTCAGCAGTTAGATGCCCATTTCAGATGAGTAATAAATAAAAATGGTGGAAAAAAATAATTCGAAACTCATATCGTGTTCATAAATTATTGGAATTTGTTTTGCACTCTAAATGCTAATGACTATCAAGTAAAAATTTCATCTATGGCATCCAAATTGAATTTTTAATAAACTGATCAGAAATTCCTTCTTGGTAAAGATTTTGTGAAAAATTGTTTTTTTCCTCCATAATTTCAAATGCAATTGATGAATAAATTCTATAACATTTCTTTTATTTTCGTTTTATAATTTAAGATTTCTTTCATAAATTTGAAATTTTAAAATTTGAAATTCAATATTTTTATTATGTGAAGTATTATTTGTTTAAATTAACCACCTTTTTCGTACAAACATATATAAATTTAAGTTTTCGTTATTAGTTCAATAGTAATGCTCATATTTATATTTTTATTTGCATATTACTTTAAAATCATATTCTTTTAACTCTACCTTCTATCATGGAATCTAAAATATTCATCAAAAAATTCTTTACAACTATTAGCCGTTATTATTTTGTGGAAATAATTCAAGTATGAGAACATATTTTTCCTAGCATTTCTTTATTAGCTGGATTTATAATTCCATTCTAGAAGTTGCTTGTATAATAGTTATTGATAAATTAAACATTAATATTTGAGTTAAAAAAAAATGGAAATTGATACGTAAGAAATGTTTAAAATGTTTTTAAGAAAAATAAAAAATTATTCAAAATTTAAAAATCTATACAATATTATTTTTAATACATTTATGTCAGAAAAATTATGTAAATAATTAAGAAAATACATAATGCTTAATAATTGAATTTTAATAATTTGAATATCCACTATATAAATATATTTCTTATCAAATTTGTTTTAGAATAAATAGCACCACTGAGGCTTAAGTAAAAAATATCAAATGTAAAATGATTCGAAATATCAAATGTAATCTGACACGAGAGCTGTTGCTTACGTCCGTGCTGCATCTTGAGCTTGCTTGAACGAGCAAGAAATGTAAAAATTTATAAAAAATTTTTTCAATTCCTACTATTAGTTCACATTCTCCCTATATATATTTATATATCTTGTTAAATTTTCAGTCTTTAATAAAATACTTTTTATTCATCCACTCAAGTTCAAATACATTTTTTTAAACTTGTAGTGGATATGATATTAATACAGTTTTTCAAATATTAATTCATTAATTAAATTTAATTATTTATTTGATTTTGATGGGAGAAAAAAATTTCTCTTATATATAAGATATTTAGGAGGATATAAATTTAGAGATACACCTTCAGTGGCGAAGCGTGTAGATCGCTGGAAAAATTTCTTTTTTCAGATTCTTTTTTTATTCTGTTTCTAGTTTGAGTCAAAGATGGAATAAAAGGGAAAATAAAATGTGTGAATAAATTTGTGAGAGAGATGGAAAGTGTATATGTGTGGGAGAGATAGAGAATTTTTAAAAAACTTAAAAAGGAATGAAAATTATTTATAAAGGACTTTTCTGTATTTTTAGTGAAAAAAATAGGAATTGACTTAAAATTTTTTTATATTACTTGTTTGTTTAAAAAGTAAGAGTTTTAAGTATACAGTTCAGTGTGTTTAGGGGGAGAAAGAGAGTGGGTGTTTTTATTTATTTGTGAAATGTGCTATTAACGCGGTGCCTTTGGGAGATTGGATCAGAAGTCTGTGGAGTTTGAATTCAAGATTTTTTCCAGTGTGTTTTATGAGTTTTAGTGTGTTTTCCAGTGTGTTTGTGAGACTTGGTGTATACCGGCGCTTACGAGAGCTGAATCATTCCACTTATTTTTTTAGTCCTTTCAGAAGGCTTTAAAGTTAAAAACGCATCCGAAGAGTTAAAATCAAAAATTCTTCTGAACATTTTGAGAAAAGCTAAGAATTTAATGTATATATTTGAAAAAATTTTGAAAAATTATTGTAATTTAAAAGCAGTTGTACTTCAAAAATTTCAAAACCAGCACTCAAGATTGTTTGAATCACTTTCGTAAATCAGTAAGAATCAGTTTCTGAAAGTTACGTGCAGTTTGCCTAGAGATTGAATGCGTTCTTTGACTTTTATTATCAGTTAAGAGAAAACCTTTAAATCCCTATGTAATTCAATTGTATAGGATTTAATATTCATGTCCTGAGATGTCCTAACTAATCCTGTAAGAACAAAGCAGGGAGAATCTTCTTTAAACCCAAAGAACTAGGTTCGTGAATTCGATATCTTTTTATCCACTAAGAAATCTAGCAAAAGAGCAACTGGATCTAAAAGGTTTATATGTAAACAAAAAGAAAAGTTTTGCAGAAAACGAAATCTACGTTTTCAAAATTTGGGTACAACAAAAACTGGTCCAAATGTATTTTTTGTCCAGCGCTTTTTTGTAAAAGCGATTATACTCTGCATGCTTGTTCCAAATTCAATGCCTCAACGGTACCCGACAGAATGAAACTTTAAAGGCCTATAAGGCTTATTTTAAATGTTTGGCTGAGGAATATTCGACAGTTAAGTGTAAATACAAATGTTGTTTTGTGAGAAACTACACAACCTATCAATCCATTTTAAAAGAAATCAAAGAGGGATTGAAAATGTAGGATAAATTAATGTCTTTGAGCGATCAGATAAGAATTGCGATAGTTCGAACCCGCTTGTAATTGCTACTACATTGAGTCGAAAAGAGCAAGTCCCATTATTAAATACCTGCTGTTTTAAAAAAATTAGGACGTGTATTACATGACTCAAGAGAGTTGGAATGTTAAGCTGAGTAGACTTTGAGTTTGTTGACTAAGGTTTTATCTCAGTTTGTCCATTTGTTATTGATTCAATTTTCCTGGTAATACAGTTTATTTGATACTTTTCAAATAATTCGTTTTTCAGGTAAGTCACCTGTATATGTGTTTAGTTTCTATTTTAATACTCAATTATATATGTTTGTTTTTCTTATCAATTTATGTAAGTCAAGAAGAACCAACACTTAGTGTGCGTGTGTTGCAGTGGACTTGATATGGCTGACATCCCCTCGAATCTAATTTAATGGACTACAACTCGGATGCGAAATCTTAAACCTTATCTATAAATCTCACAGTGACCTTCTTTTAAATGTCCCATCCTATTTTTGAATTTTTTTTTTCTTATTTTCCCAAGAAATGATTTTTCACCATGATTTTTTTTCTTATTTTCGCTTTTCACCATTGAAGGGCAGTATGCACTTTATCAACAACTTCCACCTAATTGCATTATTCTCGGAGATTTTATTTTTCATCATTCCATTCTTAGATCCTCTTCATCTACTACTAGTTTTGAGAATGTGATAAATAGATTCTTAATAATAATTTAAATATTATTTATACCAAAATCCTCACTCATATTACATGAATTTCTATAGCTCTTATCTGCATCGTAAGTGCAGATATTTGTTACTCCCAGTTTATCTTATTTTATACAATCAGACCTGAGTATTATCTCCAACAGTTACTTTATATCTTTAATAGTATTTGGTTCATCTGTGTTATTCCACAAGAATGGTTAGCAACCAAAATCATGACCATTCTTAAATCTGGTAAAGACAGCACTTCCCTTACTTCACATCGCCTAATTGCCTTTTCCAGTTTTAAGCAAAATCTTTGAACGCATTGTACTCAAGAGGATAATTAGCTTTAAAGTTACTGACAGATTCCATCCTTATCATTCTGGCTTATTAATTTTAGGTATGGCATATATTCATTATCACCTAACGTCACATAATAGTTGAAGCAAGCAATGAGAAATTTTTGTTTTTGTTTTTCTTAAATTAGACATTTCTTCTGTTTATGATACGGTATGGAGAGATGGCCCTATTTATAAAATCTTACAGGTTACAGGGAACTACTGCAAATAGTATTTATTATTTCATCAATAATGGGAATTTTTAAGTTAAATGGAGAAACTGAGTTGATAAAATTATTTTCTACTCGCGACGTACAGCAACCCAGTGCTCTCGGTTTCTTTCATTTTGCAATCTATATGAGAGATATTTTCAAAGTCTTCCTTGCTCATACAGAATCTTTATCATATGGCAAAGATATCTTTCTTTCAGCAGCGATATAACTCTTGAAAAGTCTAATCTTTAAATATCGTTGATTATATCAACTAATTTGTTGACTGTTTAATTGCATTAACTTGTTTTTTTAGTTATTGAAAAATAAATAAATAATATTATGTCAATTTAAGCATACAGAAACATTGTTGTTGTTCCAGCAAAGATCTAATATTCCCTTTAACGAGTGCCTAGCAAGTAACGTACAGATTATCTAGGTAATTTACAGATTAAGTAGTTAATTTGAGATATGAAATAACTTTCGGCACTTTAAAGAATAACGCTAGTTAATCTGCGCAATACCTAGATAATCTGTAGAATAACTGATTTCTACACTTTAATAGTAGCATATAGACTAAGACAGGGAGGGGCAAACCCGGCCCACGAATAGAATTTTAATTCGCCGATCAGAGGCAAATTAAAAGAAATATATACCAGTTTTTTTAAATATGCCAAAGTTAGTTTTACAAATCATCATCGAAAGTAAGTTTCCCATATTTGATATCTCACGCCCAGAAAATCAGTGATATGTTTGCTTAATCTTATATATGTGAACAAGTGTTTTCAACTATGAGAAAGAATTTTTTCAGAAGTAGACTGACATATGGGCATTTAGTCTCGTTCCTTAGAATCAGTCCATCTCACTTTGAACCTCAATAGAAGGAACTTTTAAAAATTAAATCGCTATTTTATTAATCTCATTGACTTATTTAAATTGTATTACTTGTATACTGTTTTTTTAAAATTTTAGAAAAATTTATCTTGGCCCGCCAAACTTTTTTATTTTTTTTTATTTTTGGCCCGCGACAGAAAAGGTTTGCCCATCCCTGGACTAAGACTTCCCCACTCCAGCGCCATTTTAACAAGCCATCATCGCTGATGTTTAGTTTTTATTCTATATTTAATTGCTATTAGATATTTATGCGCTAGCAATCAAGTGTTTTTGAATGTGCAGTTATCACATTCTTAGTTTATTTTTCATGTAAAAAGTTTGCTAGCAGTCCATTATAAATAGGATGTTTGACACCGTGATGTTTTACTTACTTCGTGGACTTAAAAAAAGTTTTAAACTAAAAATGGTTTATTTTGCAACTCCCAATTATGTTTACTAGTATACAGAAATAATATAATGGGCCCTCAGGCGGCAAGTAGTCAGTCGTTTAGCGAGAACAGGGGGCACCCCGAGTAGGCGATTGACATCACCTCCCACATCCTTTTGTGTTGCTGACAATGTCTTTAGTGCTTGTTTTTATCGCGTTTTACTGCACTAAGCTGCTTGTCAACTAATGGCAGAAAAGTCGGAGATAGGCAAAGGATAAAAAAAAAAAGTTATTTTAAAAATTAATTATGTGTAAAATTTATCCACTTCATTTCCATTTGTTTTCTTCTATAGAACTAAGTAAAGCTGAATGTGTTACAATATATACAATATCAGTGGTGATACAATGTTTACAATATATACAATATCAGTGAGTTGTAATGTCATGACCAGCATAATAGGAGTTGAGGCCAGCAGCGAGTTGTAATATCATAAACCGTATGAGTATTCGCATCAATGGAAAAAAAAATGAATTAATATATTCAAACAAAATTCGTTTAACTTTGTTTAAAAATAACGTCTTGAATATTGTTCGTGTTTTTATCAAGAACATATATAGTGTTGAATAACAGAAAATAAAAATATATGTTTGCTATCATTTAATGAAGAATATTCATTGAAAAATGCAGA
>BPLR01020052.1:17500-33477 GCA_021605095.1 Caerostris extrusa
GTACCTTCCAGACCTTCTAATTGTGTTATAAATCGCTTTTTGACAAACTTTTAAACCTGTCGTCGGAATCAGTTTCCTGGTTGAGTACTTTCCAGTAGATGCAAGTTGGCAAACTCTTCTTTCATCACGCGAGGACAAAGCTTTAGGTCTTCCCCCAGTATTCTTTTTACCATAATTGTCTTTCAATTTTAAAAAATTGTTGACTACAGTCTTTGATCTTCCTATCTTTATCGCAATAGCACGACTACTCATTCCTGTTGAAGACAAAGCTTCGATCTGTTCTCTTTCACGATCAGTTAACTTTTACCCTTCGCCATCTTCACAAAGATCACCAATACTCGAAGAAACGTATGACAAATATGAAAATTGCAGCGTTGTCACAGGCTAGTAGTTGCAATGGTAATTACACGATTGTATTATATTTATTTTTAAAAATGACTGCTGGCCTTAAAGTTTTTACTCAGGCAGAAATACTAACTTTGTAAATAACTTACATGTTTCTCATAATTATGTATTTACAAATTATGTTTATAGCATCAATGAACTTAATAATTAATATTATTTGAATTCCTTTTATTTCATTTTACATTTTCTCAAAAATTTTACTGGCCTTAAAGTTTTTACTCAGGCTGTATATTTATTTTATAATGGTCAAAGTAGTGAAAACTAATGTAATACTTATAAATACAAATGTATATTACTTGTATACAATATATTATTTGTACCAAATACATTACTTGTGCATCCGTATAATCCATATAATGTAGCTTTCAAAAATTTAAGCGTAAAAAGGAAGATGATAAAGGCTTTAAATTTAGAGTTTAAAATTAATGTCATGTAAACATAAAAAGAGTGAAATTGTACCAATCATTAAATAATTAGTAGATGTTTAGATAAGTTTATATATTTTCAATGTTTTATGACAATTGTTGCTCATAAAACAATTGAAACAGAATTCAAAAGGATTAAAAATTAAATGCAGTTCACTTACTAAGATTCACTAAAGAAAGAAAAAATTGATTATTCATAAACTGATTTCTTTGCTAGAATATATATTTAATACTTTATTTAAATAAATTTTTTTAATACTTATATTTTATACTTTTCTGTTTTTAATATAATAGGCAACTATTTTTAATTGGTGATTTAAATTAAAAAGATTCACATTAAATTTAACAATCATGAATATATTTAACAATAAAAAAGAAGAATATGAGTGATCAAGTCAATAGAGAGTTAAATGACTAAAATGATTACATATTTCAGGCAAAATTAGTGTAACCAAGAAAATATTTGAAGAAATTTTATTGACCTCTTAATTTCTGTTACGTATTATACGATAAAATTAAAAATTTATTTAATTTAACTGATTAATTATTAAAGCGTTCTGTTTTTCAATTAGTATATGAGAAATTATTCTGCTAAACCTATTTCGTTTTTAGGTGCGAATCTGAACGCGCATCCTGACAAAAACCATGAATCTTTCGAGTTATGGAAATTCTCATTGCTTATTTGCTTATCGTTCAGTGTGAATCTATATTGACTAGTGAGAAGATTCTAAATGTAAGAAAATGGAAGATGAATAAAAACTATGTTTCTTTCTTGTGGGAATTTTTAATAGAAAGTATTTTAGAATACAGCTATAGAATGTTTATAGAAATATATTCCATTAGTAATTCCTTATCACTACAAAGGCAAATGTTTTGTTTTGAAGATCCTAGTATGTTTTGTTTAGTTTGATCCTCGAGTAGAGTGACTTACACTCCATTTACATAATTTAAGAATTAAAATACAAAATTTAATCCAAAAGGCTATTTCAGAATAAGAAATTAAAAATGAAATAATTAAGAATGAGTAACTTACTCCGCAAATATTTAAAAAATAAATTTTTAATTGAAAAATGAAAAACAAAATTAAAGGTTAGTAAAATATATAAAATTTAAGTTAATTTTGAATCTTTTAAAATAAGACAGAAATTAAATAAAATGAAAGTTAAGTTGACATTAAGTACTAAGGGTGGGTTCGAAGAGGTAGAAAGGTATCAAAATAAATTAAGAATAAGTCATTTGAAATTTAATCGAGAAATTGTCATTTGGAATCAAAATTAAAAGGAAATGAAACAATATATTTTAACTACCCCCTTTAGTGAAAATTGAATTACTAACTGAACATATTTCTATAAACTACAAGCTGTATTATAAAAACACTTTCTTCCAAGGGGTTCAGTGATATTAAAATTCCCACATAGATAAAAAAAACCTTTATTCATCTTCCATTTCGTACATATAGAATCTTGCTCACGATCCAAAATAGATTCCCACTGACCATAAGCAAATAAGCAAGGAGAATATTAATAACTCGAAAGATTCATGGTATGTCAGGATGAGCGTTCAGACACGCACCAAAAACGAAATAAGCTTAGCAGAAACAACAGTGCAGGCGCTGCGCATGATAGGGAGATGTTTCATTCCCTCAAATATGATTCAAATTTGTTTCTGACATGTTGTACACTTGCCGAGCGATGGAAAATACAGTTTCGCGCAATATACTCCCTATACGATTTGGCGGAAAACTCTCCAACAAAAACAGCAGTACATTTTAAGGCTGCTGGGCTCTGTTATCAGCACCAAATCACCGCTAGCTGTCACAAACAGAATCATCCTATCGAGAAAGCTGCCAGAGTAATGGCCCATAGCGGGAAAAATAACAAAAATAATGAAAAACAAATCCTGGAAAATTCAAAGCTTGGAAGTATGGTACAGAAGCAGTAAAAAAAAAAAAAAAAGAAGAAGGGAATACAAGCTAAAATGAAAGTAACCATAAAAGGGAAGAAAAAAACATAGCATATGTCTGAAACGTATTTTTTTTTCCTTCTTTATTATTAAAAGTTTTTCTTTTTTTTTTATCGCCAAAAAATTTGTTCCACATCAATAAGGATGGCTCACAAAAGTCTGTAATCCAATTAAAAAGTGTAATCCCGTTTCCTGCCCATTTGTTGTCCGTTTGAGTGAAAAGTGTCAAAGAAATGTGCTTCTGAAACTCCTCCAGTTGGCTGGATTTGTGGATGTTTTTCAATTACGGTTTGTATTTACCCCTTTTCTTCTTCTCTCCTTACCACCCCCCTCATTCCACCAGCATACAGATTAGAAGTTATAACAGATTAGTTCTGTTTCCAGCAGTTAGATGTCCATTTCAGATGAGTAAGAAAAGAAAATGGCTGAAAAAATAATTTGAAACTCATATCGTGTTCATAAACTATTGGAATTAGTTTTGCACTATAAATGCTAATGACTGTCAAGTAAAAATTTCATCTATGGCACCCAAATTGAATTTTTTTAATAAACTGATCTGAAATTCCTTTTTTGGTAAATATTTTGTGAAAAAATTGGTTTTTTTTTCTCCATAACTTCAAATACAATTGATGAATAATTTCTTTTATTTTCGTTTTTATAATTGAAGATTTCTTTTGCAAATTTGAAATAATATAATTTAAATTCCTTTTTAATATGTGAAGTATTAATTATGTAAAATCATCTATATGTTTCCTACATACATACATAAAATTAAGTTATTAATTCAACAGTAATATTTTTAAATCACTTTTGTAACTCAACCTTCTAGCATGAAGTCTAAAATATTAATTAAAAAAAATTCTTTTCAACCATTAGCTGTTATTATTTTGTGACATTTCTCCAAGCAGCAGAACTTATTTTTCTAAAATAATCCTATAAGTTGAATTTAAAATTCCGATATAGAACTTGTTTGTATAATAGTAATTGATAATTTAAGAATAAAAATTGAGTTAAAGGTGAATTTGTAGATTCCGAGCAACTCACACATCCATGCCCCCCATCTAAATTCGAACCTGCAGTCTTTGGTACCAAGGCAAAGCTCTAACCAATTGGCCACCAGGTCGTCAAATTATTACGTGAGAAAAAAATATCATTTTTTAGAATTAAAGAAAGAAAATTAGAAGAAAATAAGAAGAAAATTAAAAGAAATGAACGTAAAGAAAAGAACGAAAGTTATTCTTCTTTTTTTTATTATTAAAAAATGTGTTCCACATCAATAAGGATGGCTCAAGAAAAGTCTGTAATCCGATTAAAAAAGTGTGATCCTGTGCCTGCCTATTTGTTGTCCGTTTGAGTGAAAAGTGTCAAAGAAATGTGCTTCTGAATCTCCCAGTTGACTGGATTTGGATGTTTTAATTACGGTTTTGTATTTACCCTTTTCCTTCTTCTAGCTCACGCCCCACCCCCTTATCCCTAGAATACGGATTAGAAGTTCTAACAGATTAGTTCTGTGTCGAACAGTTAGATGCTCATTTCAGATGAGTAAGAAAAGAAAAATCATCAAAATATAATTCGAAACTCATATCGTGTTAATATATATTGGAATTTGCTTTGCACTATAAATGCTAATGACTATCAGTAAAAAATTTCATCTATGACACACAAATTGAATTTTAATAAACTGATTAGAAATTCCAGTTTCGTAAAGGTTTTGTGAAAAGTTTTTCCTCCATAACTTCAAATGCAATTGACGAATAATTTCTTTTATTTTCGTTTTTTATAATTTAAGATTTCTTTTGCAAATTTTAAATAATAAAATTTTAAATTCAAGCTTTTTCTATTATGTAAAGTATTATTTCTGTAAATCAGTTGGTTTTTCCGACAAATATATATAAAATTAAGTTTCAATAGTGATAATTTTAATTCAATAGTGATGCGCAGCTTTTTATATTTTTATATTACTTTAAAATCATTTTTAACTCAACATTCAGGTATGAAAACTAAAATATTCATTAAACAATTCTTTACAATTATTAGCTGTTATTATTTTGTGAAAATTCTCCAAACAGTTGAAACATATTTTCTAAAAGGATCCTATTGTTTGAATTTAAAATTCCGTTCTAGAATTTGTTTAAATAAAATTTGAGATTTTAAGCATTAAATAAAAATTTGATAATTTAAGCATAAAGTTTGAGTTACAAATTGAATTTTTAGATTCCGAGGATTCCATCATGATTCGAACTTGAAGCCTGTGGTACCACAGGACAGAGAGAGCTAGACAATTGGTCATCAAAGCTGTCCATGTAGTACATGAGAAAGTATCATTTCTTAGAATTAAAATTAAAAGAAAATAATTAAATGGTATGTCAGAATTCATGGTATTATTAGCTGTTATTATTTTTCTAAAATTATCAAGCAGCAGAACATGTTTTTCTAAAAGATCCTATTAGTTGAATTTGAAATCCAATTCTAGAAGTTGTTTGTATAATAGTAATTGATAATTTAAGCATAAAATTTGAGTTACAAATTGAGTTTATATTACGAACCACTCACAAACATTCATGACACCAACAGGATTCGAACTTGAAGCCTATGGTATGAAAGGCTAAATCTCTAGCCAATGGGTCATCAGATCGTCAAATTATTACGTGATAAATTATCCTTTCTTAGAATTAAAAAAAGAAAATTTTTAAATGCATTAAATATTACGTGCAAACTAATTATATATCATTCACCATTTCCAATAGCTTATTCTTAATATATTGTAATTATACTCCTATATCAATAATGAATTACTAAGGGGAATATTTTTCCAAAACTGCAATCTGTATTCTAAAACTTCTTTCAAGTGAATTCTGGGATATTAAAAATTCCCACTTAAAGAAAAATACTTTTATTCATCTTCCCTTTCGTACATTTAGAATCCTTCTCACGAGCCAATATAGATTCACACTGACGACAAGCAAATAAGCAATGGGAATTTCAATAACTCAGGATGCGATTCATGGCATGTCAGGATGCGCGTTCAGGCACGCATCTAAAAACGAAAATAAACTCAGCAGGAATAACAGTGTAGGCGCTGGGCATGATAGGGAGATATTTCATTCCCACAAATATGATTCAAATTTGTTTCTGACGTGCTGTAGTACTTGGCGAGCAATGGAAAATACAGTCTCGCGCGATATACTCCCTATACGATTTGGCGGAAAACTCTCCAACAAAACAGGACTACATTGTTTAAGGCTGCTGATCTGTTATCAGCGCCAAATCACATAGCTGTCAAAAACAGAATCATCCCTTCGAAAAAGCTTCCAGAGTAATGGCCCGCAGCGGAAAAATAACAAAAAATAAAAATAAAAAAAAATCCTCGGAAAATTCAAAGCTTGGAAGTATGGAACTGAAGCAGTAAAAAAAAAAAAAAAAAAAGAGACTAGAAGCTTAAAATGAAAGTAACCATAAAAGGGAGAAAAAAAAAAACATAGCGCATGTCTGAAACGTTTTTTTACTGCTATATTATTAAAAGTTTTCTATTTTTTCGCTCGCCAAGGTTTGTTCCACATCAATAATGATGGCTCAGAAAAGTCTGTAATCCGATTAAAAAGTGTGATCCCGTTCCCCGTTTGTTGTCCGTTTGAGTAAAAAGTGTCAAAGAAATGTTCTTCTGAAACTCCTTTCAGTCGACTGGATTTGTGGATATTTTGAATTACGGTTTGTATTTACTCCTTTTTCTTCTTCTCGCTTATCCCTCCCCCTTACCCCACAGAATACAGATTAGAAGTTCTTAACAGATTAGTTCTGTCTCCAGCATAGATGCCCATTTCAGATGAGCAAGATTCGAAACTCATATCGTGTTCATAAACTATTGGAATGTATTTTGTACTATAAATGCTAATGACTATCACACAAAGATTTCATCTACGACACCCAAATTGAATTTTTAATGAACTGATCAAATTCCTTTTTTGGTAAAGCATTTTTTTGAAAAGTATTTTCCTTCCGGAACTTCAAACGCAATTGATGAATAATTTCGTTTATTTTTGTTATAATTGGAGATTTCTTTTCAAATATGAAATAATAAAACTTTAAATTCAAATTTTCTAATATGTAAGTATTATTTCTGTAAATCAGATGAGTTTTTCCTGCTAGTATCTATAAAAAATTAAGTTTCGTTATTAATTCAATAGTGATGCGCAGCTTTATAATTTTTTTTATTTTTAAAATCATTTTTACTTCTGGTATGTAATTTAAAACATTCATTAAAAAATTCTTTACAATTATGAGCTGTTATTATTTCGTGAAAATTCTTCAAGCAACAGAACATATTTTTCTAAATGATGCTATTATTTGAATTTAAAATTCCATTCTAGAAGTTATTTGTATAATAGTAATTGATAATTTAAGCATAAAATTTGAGTTATAAATTGAATTTGTAGATTCGAACCACTGACAGACATCCATGACACCAGGATTCGAATGTGAAGCCTATGGTACCATAGGCTGAAGCTCAACCAATTGACCTTCAGGTCGTCTAATTATGACGCGAGAAAATATCATTTCTTTGAATTAAAATTAAAGAAAATATTTAAATACGAAATACTTTAAAAATTACGGGCAAACTAAGTATATATATCATTTATCATTTCCAATAGTTCATTCTTAATATATTTTAATTACCCTCATGTAGGAATAGTGATTGCTAAGGGGGAATATTTCTTTATAAACCGCAATCTGTATTCTAAAAAAACTTTCTTCCAAGGGAGATCAGGGATAATAAAAATTCCCACATACAGAAAAACACTTTTTTTTTTTCATCTTCCATTTCGTACATTTAAGAATCCTGCTCACGAGATAATACAGATTCACACTGACGATAAGCAAATAAGAAATGAGAATTTCAATAACTCCGAAAGATTCATGGCATGTCAGGATGCGCGTTCAGACACGCATCAAAAAACGAAAATAAGCTTAGCAGAAACAACAGCGCAGGCACTGCGCATGATAGCAGATATTTCATTCCCTCAAATATGATTCAAATTAGTTTCTGATGTGCTGTAGTAACTGGCGAGCGATGGAAAATACAGTCTCGCGCAGTATATACCCTATACGATTTTGGCGGAATACTCTCCAACTAAACAGGAGTAGATAGTTTTAGGCTTCTGCTCTGTTATCAGCGCCAAATCACGGCTAGCTGTCACAAACCGAATCATCCTATCGAAAAGCTACCAAGGTAATGGCCCGCAGCGGGAAAAATAACAAAAAATTAAAATAAAAAAATTCTCACAAAAATTCAAAGCTGGGAAGTATGGAACAGAAGCAGTAAAAAAAAATAAGTAGAGACTAGAAGCTTAAAATGAAAGTAACCATAAAAGGAGAAAAAAAAAAAAAAAAAAAGACATAGCGCATGTCTGAAATGTATTTTTTTTTTTATTCTATATTATTAAAAGTTTTTCTTTTTTTTTATCAAAAAATGTGTTCCACATCAATAAGGATGGCTCAGAAAAGTCTGCAATCCGATTAAAAGTGTGATCCGTTCCTGCCCATTTGTTGTCCGTTTGAGTGAAAAGCGTCAAAGAAATATGCTTCTGAAACTCCTTCGGTTGACTGGATTTGTGGATATTTTCAATTACGGTATGTATTTACACTTTTTTTCCTCTTCTGTCTCACCCTAACAGATTAGTTATGTTTCCAGCAGTTAGATGTCCATTTCAGATGAGTCAGAACAGAAAATTCGCCCAAGAAAAATTTCAAAACTCATATCGTGTTCGTAAAGTTTTTCTTTCTAATGCAACTAGCAAATTGACGGTGATCTTCTTATGCCTTAAAGGCGGCACCGATGTTGCTCAATTTGCACTATCCGGGGAGCGCGTGTTACTTGAAGATAAGCTACGGAAGCTGAGTAACAATGCTCCCGCAACGCTCTACGATTCTATTGGGATCGGGACCTACGGTTTAAAGTGGATTCGAACCACTACAAACACCCATGACATCGCCGGGATTTGAACCCGATATCTGTGTACCGATCTCAGAGCGGCCACCGGCCATCAGGCCTGCGTTCATAAAGTATTTGAATTTGTTTTGCACTATAAATGCTAATGACTTCAGAGTAAAAAATTGCATCCAAGGCACCCAAATTGAATTCTTAATAACTTTGTAAAAAAAGTTTTTTTCCCTCCATAACTTCAAATGCAATTGATGAATAATTTCTTTTCTTTTTTATAATTGAAGATTTCTTTTGCAAATTTGAAATAATAAAATTTTAAATTAAAGCTTTCTATATGTAAACAACTATAATTTCTATGTAAAATCAGCTGATTTTTTTTCCTTCAAGCGTATATAAAAAGTACGTTTTCGTTATTTGTTCAATAGTGATGCGCAGCTTTTATATATATTTTTATATTACTTTAAAACCATTTCTTTTTTATCTCAATCTTCCCGCATGGAATCCAGAATACTCATTAAAAAATTCTTCACAACTATTAGCTGCTATTATTTTGTGAAAATTCTCCCAGCAACTAAACATATTTTTCTAAAATGATCCTGTAAATTGAATTTAAAATTCCTTTCTAGAAATTGTTTATATAATAGTAATTGATAAATTAAGCGAACCATTTGAGTTACAAGTTGAATTTGTGGACTCGAACCACTCACAAACATCCATGCCAACACCAGATTCGAACATGAAGCCTATGGTGCTAAACACCCATACGCAATTGACCATGAGGTCGTCCTGAGTATTACGTGAGAAAATATCATTTCTTAGAACTAAAATTAAAAAGAAAATATATAATATGAAAAACTTTAAAAATTACGTGCCAACTAAGTATATATCATTTATCATTTTTCAATAATTCATTCTTAAAATATATTTTATTTTACTCCTATAGCAATAATGAATTACTAAGGAAATATTTTTCCTATCAAACCCCACAAAACTGTGTTCTAAACCTACTTGTTTCAAGAAAGATCAGGGATATCAAAAACTCCCAAGAAAAACACTTTTATTTCATCTTCCATTTCGTGCATTGAGAGAATCTGACTCACGAGCCAATATAGATTCACACTGACGATAAGCAAATAAGCAATGAGGATTTCAATAACTCCGAAGGATTCATGGTATGTCAGGATGCGCGTTCAGACACGCACCTAAAAACAAAATAAGCTTAGCAGAAACAACAGCGGAGACGCTGCGCATGATAGGGAGATATTTCATTCCCTCAAATATGATTCAAATTTGTTTCTGACGTGCTGTAATACTATGGCGAGCCATGGAAAATACAATATACGCGCGATATACCCCTATACGATTTGGCTGAAAAACTCTCCAACAAAACAGGGAGTACATTGTTTGAGGCTGCTGCGCTGTTATCAGCGCCAAATCACCATAGCTGTCACAAACAGAATCATCCTATCGAAAAAAAGCTTCCAGAGTAATGGCCCGCAGCGGGAAAAATAACACAAAAAAAAAAAAAAAAAAAAAAAAAAAAAAATTCTTAAATTCAAAGCTTAGAAGTATGGAACAGAAGCAGTAAAAAAAAAAAAAGTTACTTGAGCTTAAAATGAAAGTAACCATAAAAGGGACAAAAACAACATGGCGCAGCTGACTGAAACGCACTTTTTTTTCTTCTATATTATTAAAAGTTTTTCTTTTTTTTTATCCAAATATTTGTTCCACATCAATAAGGATGGCTCAGTGTAATCCGATTAAAAAGTGTGATCCTGCCCATTTGTTGTCCGTTTGGTGAAAGTGTCAAAGAAATGTGCTTCTGAAACTCCTTCAGTTGGCTGGATTTGTGGATGTTTTTAATTACGGTTTGTATTTACACTTTTATTTCTTCTCGCTTATCCCCCCCTATCGCCACCAAAATACAGATTAGAAGTTCTAACAGATTAGTTCTGTTTTCAGCAGTTAGATGACCATTTCAGATGAGCAAAGAAAAGAAAAATGGCTGAAAAAAAAATAATTCGAAACTCATATCGTGTTCATAAAGTATTGGAATTTGTTTTGCATTATAAATGCTAATGACTATCAAGTAAAAATTTCATCTATGGAACGCAAATTGAATTTTAATAAACTGATCAAGAAATTTCTTTTTGGTAAAGATTTTGAGAAAAGTTTTTGTTTTCCCCTCCCATAACTTCAAATGCAATTGATGAATAATTTCTTTTATTTTTTGTTTTATAATTGAAGTTTTCTTTGCAAATTTGAAATAATAAAATTTTAAATTCCTTTCTAAAATGCAAAGTATTATTTCTGTAAAATCAGTTGAATTTTTTTCCTACAAACATATATTTAAAACTAAGTTTCGTTATTAATTCAGTAGTGATGTGCTGCTTTATTTTAATTTTTTTATATTATTTTAAAACAATTTTTTAACTCAACATTTTAGCATGGAATCTAAAATATTCATTAAAAAATTCTTTACAATTATTACCTGTTATTATTTTGTTAAAATTTTCCAAGCAGCAGAACATGTTTTCTAAAATGATCATTAGATGAATCTAAAAATTCCGTTCTAGAAGTTGTTTGTATAATATTAATTGATAATGTAAGCATAAAAATTGAGTTACAAATTGAATTCGTAGATTCGAACTACTGACAAACATCCATGCCACCACCAGGATTCCGAACCTGAAGCGTATGTTTTAAAGAGCTAAAAGCTCTATTGATCATCAGGGTTGTCTAATTATTACATGAGAAAATATCTTTTCTTTAGAATTAAAATTAAAAAAGAAAAATATTTAAATATGAAATACATTAAAAATTTCATACGAAAAATAAGTATATACCATTTATCATTTCCAATATCAATATTATTCTTATATATATTTTAACTACACTCACATAGCGAACATTAAATTTCTAAAGGGAAACATTTCCTGCAAACTACAAAGCTGTATTCTAAAACTTCTTCCAAGGGAGATCCAGGTATGAGTAAAAATTCCCACGTAAAGAGAAACACTTTTTTATTCTAAATCTTCCATTTCGTACATTTAGAATCCTGCTCATGAGCCAATATAGATTCACACCTCGACGATACGCAAATAAGCAAATGAGAATTTCAGTAACTCCGGAAAGATTCATGGTATGTCAGGATGCGAGTTCGCAGACGCGCCTAAAAACGAAAAAACTCTCAGCAGAAACAACAACAGTGCAGGCGCTGCTGATCACACTTTTAAAGTTATTATCACGCAGATATTTGGCATCCCCTCAAATATGATTCAAATTTGTTTATGACGTGCCGTAGTGAACCGGCGAGCGATGGAAAAATACAGTCTCGCGCAGTAACATATTCTCCATATACAAATTGGTGGGAAAACTCTCTAACAAAACAGGAGTACATTGCTTTAAGGCTGCTGCTCTGTTATCAGCGCCAAATCTTCCTAGCTGTCACGAAACAGAATCATTCCATCGAAAAAAGCATCCAGAGAGTAATGGCATCGCTAGCGAAAAAAATAACAAAAATTAAAAAACAAATAATAATAAAAAAAGCTTGGAAAAAGAAAGCGCAAAATGAAAGTAACCATAAAAGGGAAAAAAATAAAGAACATAGCGCATGTCTGGAAACGTATTTTTTCTTCTATATTATTAAAAAGTTTTTCTATCGCCAAAAAATTTGCTCCACGTCAATAAGGATGGCTCGAAAAGTCTGTAATCCGATTAAAAAGTGTGCGAGTTCCGTTCCTGCCCATTTGTTGTCCGTTTGAGTGAAAAAGTGTCAAAAGAAATGTGCTTTATGAAACTCCTTCGGTTGACTGGATTTGTGGATACTTTGAAATTACGGTTGGTATTTACCCCTTTTTTCTTCTTCTCGCTTACCCCACCCCCCTATCCCCAGAATACAGAATAGAAGTCATAACAGATTAGAGTTCTTGGTGTCCAGCAGTTAGATGCCCATTTCTGAGTGAGTAAAGAAAATAAAAAGCTTATATGGTAGTTCAGTAAACTATTGGAATTTTGTTTTGCACTAAAAATGTTAATGGCTATCAAGTATTTCATCTATGGCATCCAAATTAAATTTCTTTAATAAACTGATCAGAAATTCCTTTTTGGTAAAAAGATTTTGTGTAAAAGAATTTATTTCCCTCCATATTTTCAAAATGCACTGATGAATAATTTCTTTTATTTTCGTTTAATAATTTAAGATTTATTTGCAAATTTGAAACACTAAAATTTTAAATTCAGGCTTTCTCTATTATATAATGTTTTATTTCTTTTAAATGGGATGATTTTTCCTATAAACATATATAAAAATTAATTTTTTGTTATTAATTCAATAGTAATGCTCTTATTTACATTTTTATTTACATACTACTTTAAAATCATATTCTTTTTAACTCAGCCTTCTAGCATGGAATCTAAAAATATTCTCATTAAAAAATTCTTTACAACTATTAGCTGTTATTATTTTATGGAAATAATTCAAGCATCAGAACATATTTTCCTTAACGTTTCTTTTTATTAGCTGAATTTATAATTCTACCCCTAGAAGTGGCTTGTATAATGGTAATTGATAATTTAAGCATAGTATTTGAGTTAAAGAATGGAAATTTATACGTAAGAAATGTTTTAATTTGTTTTTGGGAAAAATAAAAAGAATGACTCAAAATTTAAAAAATCCATAGAAATATCATTTTTTAATACATTTATGTCATAAAATTGAAAAAGAATTTAGAAAATGCGCAATGCTTAATACAGAATTTCCTTAATAATTTAAATATCCATTATATAAATAATGAGTATCCTAATCAAATTTCTGTTTGTTGGCGCGTTAGAATAAATAGCAACGACGAGTGCTTAAGAGAGAAAAACATCAAATATAAAAATCATTCAAAAATATCAAAATGTAATCAGGCAACGAGAGCTGCTGCTTACGCACGTGCTGGATCTTGAGCTTGCTTGAACGAGGCAAGCATGAAAGAAATTTATACATTTTTACTTCCTACTCCTACTCACTATTCGCTATATATATTTATATATCTTGTGTTCAAATTTTCAATCTTTAATAAAATACTCTTTTATTCATCCACTCCAAGTTCAAATACATTTTGTTAAACTTGCTATTGTATTGGATGCCCGTGTTAATACAGTTTTTCAAATATTAATTCTGTATTAAACTTAATTAATTAATTTTAGTTTTTTGATTTTTAAGTTGCATATATCTACCAATAGATGGCAGCAGATAAACTTTACAAAAATAATTGAAAATTATTTATAAAGGACTTTCTTCAATATAGTGGGGAAAAGTAAGAATTACTTAAATTTTTTTTTTTTATATTGCTAGTTATCATTCTTCTTTCGTATCATTCAATCTATGCATTCGTGTAAATGATATTTACCAGTTAATGATGACTGATTTCATTATATATTTAAATAAAACGTTATATGGTATATTCTGGTGGATAATGTGAATGCGTTAATTTTTTTTTCAATTATGAGAATTATATTAATTTAGTCCCTGACACAACATTTTTTACTATGCATTTAATCCTATTGCTTTCCATTTATTTTATCATTCTTAATTTTTGTTTTATCTTATATTTACATTAATTATTTCATCTATATCAGCATATTTCAGCCACTGAAATTCCAGAATTAAATATTGGTAGTAGTTTTCGTTGTGTTTTTGTAAATTCCAGAATAAATTTTGTAGTATTACTAAACTGTTATAATTTCTATTGTTTCCTATACCACAACTCTCTTTCTTTTCTGAAGTCTGGTTTTGTTGAACCCCTTCTCATTCTTGGAGGAACCAATAGCAGATAATTTCCTACCCATTCTTCTAATGTGAAAATCATCTACATTATTCCTCCTAAGCTTTACAAGGGATATTTCAGCTCTAGACAAAACGTGTGGTGTAGTACTAGTCATAATAATTAGTAGTAAAAGTTAGTAGTATAAGGAACAAATTCAGTGTGATTCATATTTCATACTTTCATTAATATAAAGGGCAACAACAACCTCATTTGAGATGCATCTTAAAATTTTGCTGTAATTTGACCTAATGAAATGGAAAGAATTTGCATAAACTAACTTGGATTGGTTCAAATTTAATTTTGTTTTTAAATTGTTTGGATAGTTGCTCATTAGAGGAAGGGGGGGATGAGACTAAAAAGTCTCATTGGTAAAAATAATTTTTATAATATAAAGTGTTGTTGTTTTTAAATTCTGGATTTTTGTTCTGAGATCATTCATTACTAGAACAGTTGATGGGCAACAAATTCGAAATTCAAAGATGATGCATCATGGGAATGCATGCTACACTGTTTTTACATTTTATTTGGGATTTGGAATAATTCATCAATGTAAAAATTGGAGAGATTCGCACTTTCTTTCTCCATCTCAACGGATTTATCGACTTAAGGATTTATCATGCAGAATCCTGGAGTAGCTACGGAAGCTTTCAGTTTATCGTTTTATGTTTGTATTTTGTAACAGGCTCCTTTTGTTTGAGTCAATCATACTATCTAAGAGGTTGTTCCGAATTTTTCTAATATAAATGCATACGGTAAATTTTAAATAAAAAATTTATTTTTTACTGTTATAAAATCTAAAAAAGTTGTTTCCAATTTGTTACGGAAAAAGGTGTCCCAATGGGAATCTTCTATTTATTTACAAAAGAAAAAAGGAGAATGCTGTGCATCACAGTTAGTCTCAGAAAGATTTACTTTGTGATCCTTCCAGATATCAGGTATTCATTTGGAGATTTATGAGAAAATCTCACACCTCGGAAAGGATTCCCCAAAGGGGCTTAAGGCCGTAGTTATTGTTCCATAGCCCTGGTATATGACGTCAGCTATGACGTCAAATAACATAATGCTTTCTCACTATTCATTTCGAAATCTAGACTGCGATGATTTACAGCAATGTATATGTGTGTGCATAAAGTTGTAGATTTGTTGGGATTCGCATATAAATTTAAAGCGGACCAAATATTTATTTGATGAGGGATTAAAATGCATTTGAAAATCTAACGATTGTTTGTGATTGTTTCATAATCAATTTATATTTCTATCTTTTTTGTTTTAAGCAATATCTTAAGAGTAGAAGTAGTAAGTGAGATTGGCTTTTAGACTGCCTGAACATACAATCTTCTGCAGTTGAAAATTTTATTTGAAATATAAATATATTTGATGTTATTCTTTTCAAAATGAGTGAATTTTTAAGTGAGAACAGCAATACGTAAC
>BPLR01020053.1:0-48320 GCA_021605095.1 Caerostris extrusa
GAAAGGATCAATTTGTGCAGCAAATGAAAAAGAAATTATTTTTATTCAGTAAAAGTTGAGAAACTTTTAACATTATTTAATATCAAATATTCCATCTAATACAAAAATTCTATTATTGAAATGTTATTATTTTGTTGGGTCATTTATATGATTGTTACATTTTGTACCTTTTGATAAATCAATAAATATACTTTTTATCAATTCAAAAATTAATGTCATTTTATTTTCTACAAATAAGAAGGCTATAAAGAATAATAGTACAAAATTGGATATAGCCATACTATTATCAAGGATATTTGTTAATATAGACATGCAACTGTTAAAATGTTCAAATATTATAATATATAATAAATATGATTTGTATCAATTGCTAGTAATAAAATAATTATTTTAAATTCCATGTTTTAAAAGTTTTATTATTATTACATTTAAATATGTAAAGGTAGGTTCAATTTTTCAGGAAAACAAAATTTCTCAATAAATTTTTTAAAAATAGTAATAAAATGAATAATAATTTAAAAATATGATAATTCAACTATATATACTATGAACAGAATATATTATGAGAAAAGTATATCATGGAAATCAAAAATTAACATGGTTTATAAAAATAATTAAACATAATATAAATATAGTTGATTTATATTTTATACATTAAACTATATTGTTAAAAATAATTCTAAAATTCAAGATATTCTTAAATATCACTGCAACAAAATTAATTAAAAAATACATTATGGAAACATTTAATGAAAGTTGAATATCTAAATGTTTTTTTTATTATTTTTCACAAATTTACATACTTAAGTATGAATACTTTGAGATTCTGATAAAAAAAATGCATTTTTTATTATCACCATGAATTAGTACATACATTAATTTGTATTTTAATACCTCAAAAACAGGTACAAAAATAAAAATGCTGAGATGTTAATAGTTATTATTTTTATAATGGAAGGCAAATTAGTGGCTTTTTTTTTTTTTTACCCTTTTTAAAACATTTCCTTGAAACTTTGCAAGAAAATAAAATGATCATCTATTGGTTAATCTCATAGAATTAAATGAATGCACAAAAAATTTGAAATAATAATAATTCATTGTTGGTATACCAGAACTTCACATAGAAATACAAAAATGAAATAATGTTTTGTATGATGACTCTTTTGCACAGACATAGTTTGATAAAACAAAATTGATAATTATACAAATCATCTTTCATATATTTGTACTTCTAGCTATTTGTTCTTTTCAGTATCATTATACTTTGTCGCTGCTCAGGGGTAGCATAGCAATCTGTTGATCTGATAACTGTAAAACTTGCATGATTAGAGCAGCCTAAAAGAAATTATACAAAAATATTGTACTTTAAATAAATAATTTATATAAATTTTTAAAAATTATTAAAAATTAATAGTTTAAAGAAACTAAAAAAAACACGCATTTAGAGTTAATCAAACTAAAAAGTAAAAAATAATTGTTAACATAAGAATAAATGACTGATGAGAAAATGAATGATATTGTTCTAAAAGCGGGGTGCTCGATATCAATCGTTATAATTTTCACTAGTTTCCTTCCGAAATGCAGAGTTAGTTTAAAAATGTCATACAAAGCACCCCACACTTTTAGAACAGTGACATTAATTTTCTCGTCAGTCATTTTATTCTTATGTTAACAATTATTTTTTACTTTAGTTTGATTCACTTTAAAAAGCGTGCTTTTAAACTATAATATTTAAATGAGGTCCAGTACGAGGACTGGAATTATAGTTCTTACAATAATTTAATTGTGAGTAAAACAAAGGCTAAATGCGAATAGGTCGAGCCAGTCAGGATTCGAACAGGGGAATCTCCTGATCCGAAGTCAGGCGCATTATCTGCTGTGCCGCTGTCCCACGTAGGTTTGAATGTCTGAAAGATGTCTGTAAATGTTTCTTTGCAGCTTAAATAGTGTGCATGAGGAGAAATAGATCTCCAGGGAAAATGATGCGCTGATCAAGATGACTTTCAAAGGCTGTGTATTTTTAACCACTAATCCTAATCATGATGAGACAATAAACTTATCAAAATATTTTAGTGTCGGCGTGTCCTGATAAGCCTACAACGTTTAAATTAAATCTGATCGCTTAAAGTAGGGCAAAATCGAGCCCAAAGAGTCAGTTACATACATACAAACAAACATACAGGTGAAACTAATAAAAGCATATTAAAAAAATAAATCTACATAATTAATACAAAATTATTCCCATAAGTGGCAACAATATAAATGTATATTGCTTTAAACTCAAAAGTTAAATGCCAAGAATATAATTTCCTTTTGTTAAATGTTGACTAATTTTTTGTAAAAACTTAAGATTTATTGTTGCATGCTCATAAACTTATCAAAAAACAAAAAGACACAAAATCTTAGCAACATAAACTTAGCTTGTAAACATTCTTACATGCTTATTACTCATATAAGTCATTAGGATTAGAATATTTCAAAGAGATTTTCAATCATATTTAGTCATCAACTTCATAAAACTTCCTGTTTAGTATAATATATTAAAAAAGATATTAATCAGTTTTATATTTCATATAAATAAAAGAAAATTGTTTTAAAAGGGACACTGAAAAAAAATTTATGTGAATTTAATTAGTCAATGATCAATCATAATTTAATTATTTAAACTTTTGCTGTTTCATTAACTTTTATGATTAAATTTCATGAAATATGCCCTTTTTTATTATTTTTTTATATAACTTACATCTATAATTGTTTGATATTTTAAATAACATTTTAACAGCTTTTTCATACTTGTTACATATCTAAAAATCTTGTTGAAAAGATTCATTGGAATAATGTAAAATTATGAATTTCCTTTTATTTCTAAAACTGATAAATTAATGCTATATCGATAAGTTTGTTTAAATTCCTTCAATTTCTCAAATATAATTTTTTGAAACATAAGAAAAATATTTTTTGTTTGTTAGTTGGATTATATTTTTATACGTTTTATATTGAATTAGAAGTTTGGAAAATATAAGAAAAAAATAACAAATAAAAAAAAACAAAGCATTGAACATTAATGATAAATTATGAAAGAAAAGATTTTGTTAAGAAATGTATGCAAATCTTCTTACACAATTTTTGCCAAAGTGTCTTGCAGGAATTATGAGCTTCAATTTATTTAGTAAATAACACAATTTTATAATACAATGCTTACAAAGCCAAGTTATTATACTCAATAAAATCATTTCAGCATTGACATAAAATAAATGACTACATATTTTATTCTTGCTATGACCAATTTTTTATTTTATTGTTCAAGAGTTGTGTCATAAATAATTCCCTAATTTTTAATTCCACCTGTTTCTATCAATTAAAATAATTCTAATTATTAAAAAAAATTTATGCATGTATCAGAATATTTTAAAAAAAATATTTTAAATAGGGACAATGGACTGGTTTTCATCTCTGAAACATTGATTCTTTTTTTTTTTTTTTTTTTTAATATTTCAACAAAATGAAGAAAAATAGAAAATAATAATCAATTAAAATTAAATGCTTCTCCAATTCAAATCATTGTTTATAATCATCTAATAATGAATGATAAAAGTATTAAATAAAATAAATTTCCAAATAAATAAGTCCTGTGTTCATTAGAACTATTTAAATCTGTAATGTCAAATTTGTTGACATTCTTGGGTGACATTTGAATAAACAAAAAATTTTCCCAAACCCCACTTTAAATAAAATAATTTTTATAATTAATTTTTCAGCAAAAAAGTTATCAAATAATTATATAATCTGATAACTACAGTGTCAAATAGGCAAAAAATGTGGCAACATATTAATAACTGGAATAGTTTGGTTTGCTTTGGTTTGATTAGTCGCTCTATTGTCATTTTGTGCACACTTCAGACTTTTATTTAGAATGGGACCTATAGTTTAATATGGATTACAAACCACCAACAAACATTCATGCCACATCCAGAATTTGAACCTGAAGCCTGTGGTACCAATGGCCAGAGCGATAGCCAATTGGCCATCAGGCCGTAAATCACTGGAATAAAATAAGAATATTAATCTAATTGGGCCTGAATGGCCGAGTGTCTATCGTTCTGGCGCTCGGTGGCACAGGTTTTGGGTGGTGCTATGGATGTTTGTAGTGGTTTGGAATCCCCTTTAAACAGTATGTTCCGGTTTAATATGGCTGTAGAGCGTTGGGCGTAAGGCTGACAATCCTACTCCATAAAAAGATAATATCTCCTGTCTCGAAATCTGCTAGTAGGCAGACAGCCTTGGCCCACAATGGGGCGGTTGCGCCACTGATGATGATGATTAACCTAATTATTTTTAGTTATTCTTATAAAATTAAAATTTCTAAGATCATATAAAGCTAAATCTGAGGGTTTGCAGCAAATTTAGGATTTCATATTGGGACACATTTAATGCAGGTAAGTGCCTTGTATTTTACAATGATCCTAATTGAGATAATGAAAATGATTACTTTTTCTTGGTCATGAGGAGCTATGGCTGCTGCTGCAGCTGCTAAAGAATTATTGGCTGGACGAGGTGATGCGTTAGGATTAGGAGAAGCTCCTCCAACAGCTGGAGAACCACCACTCACAGCATTCACTCTTGGATTCTAGAAAAATAAAATAATCATCCGTAATAAAAAAATAATTGTGTTGTTATTGAAAGACTATTAAGTACATTTTTTGGTATGGATGTCTGAAAGCTAGATGAGACAAGTTTTCTTAATTCAATGCTAGTCTTTATGAGAATTACATTATTAAATAAATAATAATGGTGTGGGAAACTATGAATGATAAATTATGGTTTCATTCATAATCAATGCACAACATTATAACAATTTTAATATATGAATTTTTAAGTAAAGCATGTTTTGAAATTTTTATTTTAAAAACAGGATACAATGTAGGAACTGAAATTTAAATGTTCAGATGAGAAGGAATGCAGATGTTTGAATACACATAAAGGACTTCTTGAGATTAAGAATAAAATTATGATAATGTTTAAATAGTTAATTATTTGATTTGATTTAACAGTGTTTGATTCTGGAATCACACTGCTTTTATGAAGTATTTCAGTCAGCAGGCAAAAGGATATGTATAGCATATTTAACTACGAACTGATTGCATATATAAAAACCACATTATTAAATACAAAGGAATATAAATGATAGGCAACATGCAAATGATTATAAATGATGGGCTGAATTTAAATGTTCAGACGGGAAGGAATGCAGAATGCGAATATGCATAAAAGACTTCTTGAGGTTAAGAATAATTTCTTAATTCAATGCTAGTTTTTATGAGAATTATATTATTAAATAAATAGCGATGATGTGGGAAACCATGAATTATACATTATGGTTTCACCCATAATCAAGACACAACATTATAATAATTTTAATACATAAATTTTTAAGTAGAGCATGTTTTGAAATTTTTATTTTAAAAACAGGACACAATGTAGGAACTGAAAATATTTAGATGGACATCTTACATAGCAACAGATATTGTACTTCAATTATTCATTATAAATTTCATAACTGCTTTAAAAACAAGAGCATAATTTTTGATTTTTTTTTTTTTTTCCCTTATGAGTATTTAATTTTACTGAAAATTTTGTATACACAACATGCAAGTAAAAATGTAAGAATACACAAGAATTATGCAATAAATATTTAAATGGAGTGTTATCCTGCAATTTACTCCATTTACAACAAACCTTTCCTTAAGGAAAAGATTAATTTATAAAAAAATTTAGAATATAAATGCAAAATTTCAGGCACTATAAAATTTTCAGTGATGTTAAATTAAACTTCAAAATTGTCAAAATTAACTCATTTTTATTGTTCTTTTGCCCCAAAATAACTCTTTAATATTCTAAAACCAACATTTCTAATAAATAAAAAAAATAAATCCTACCAAATAACAGCATTAAAAATACTTAAATAATAATAACTTCATAAACATTTTCTGGTTTAAATAATTGCATTCTTCCTAATGAACAAAAAACTAAATAAATAATTAAAATCTACTGATAATCAAATTAAAAAAATTGAATTAGAACATAATATAAGAAAATTTTAGTTATATTATTTTAACAAACCAAAATACAAATAGAAGCAAAAGAGAAAAGGAAATTTCTCGACTTATCCAATGTGTTTTGCATGTTAATAACCCCCATTATTTAAGTGAAACCACGATAATTGCAAACAACCCATTTCATAACTGTCAGACAATAAAAAATAAAGGCCAATTGTTTAAAATAACAATATAAGGTTATAATACTAGTTGAAGGATGTTCCCCAATTTAAATTACTAAATTATCTATTTCATGAAATAATACATTCATGATAAAAATTACAACAAAATATGATAGAATGATAAAAATATGAAAAAGAAAACAAAACAGTATTACTTCCACCAAGAGAAACTAGTGCTAGCATAAAAGAATTAACAATCACCACTATTAACTATTTTTACCAATTTTTAAAAATAAAAATCAACCAAAAAATTACTTATGTTAAACTGAAATTACATTAAGCTTTTTGCACTAGAATTATGTGCTGCAACAAAAGTGAAATAATTCATTATCTGCCTATTATAAAAAAAATTTTAAAATGAAGGAAAAAAAGATGAATATAAAACTCCTCTACAAACTTCCTATGGTTAGCTTGAAATTCAATTAACTTTATCTTCAATAATCACTCAAAAGATAAGAAAAAAAAATTTAAATTATGTTTAAAATTCATTTTTGATAAATGAAATAAAAAATTTTGATTTTTAAATATATTTAGAAAGTTGTAAAAAAATGTAAAATAGTAAATGCTTAAAATTTTGTAAATTGTAAACATAAATTTCCGGACATTTTAAAAACAAAAGAATAAAAATTTTTTTAATTCTTCAAATTTTTCAAAATATTAAACCTATATTAGAAATTTCAATACTTCTTTATTGTGATTGTTCTTATTTAAATGAGATGAAAAGTTCTTCTCATAGCAGGTGGATAATAATATAACTACAGTACAACCCACTATAATATAATTCAAAGTAATATAAATACAGTTATAAGGCAGGTCAAAGGATATATCCCTCCAAAAAAACAAACTGTAATCATATAGTATATATACATAATTTACGATTTTAAAAATGTAGTTTAACTACATATATGTATTTAGTTACAAATTAAACAAAATAAATAAATAGCTTTGTCAAATTAATGACAAAAAAAGATGCTAATTTGATTTTTTGACTAATCTTCACTTCCTAAATTATGTAACTACATGATGATGTTCAATACAATACATACTTTATCACATCTGTATGGTGTGTGTATATTTTGTTAAGCTTACAAAGTATTAAATTGCATACTTACGAAAAAAAATATGAACTTTAAAACAAACAAAAATACCTTATTACTTTTTCAAATAACTATCTTAAACCTATGTGTTATATACAGTCAAATTTGATTTGTTATTCTAAAAATAATTATTATATATTATTTTCTGACAATTAGATTTTAAATCAATCACAACATATCTGTATTTTCAATTAAGGCTGTAAGGGAAAGTGCTTAAAAGACTACAATTATCCTAATTTAATTTTTAAAAAAATTCAGTTATAAAAATGAAAGTACAATATATACTTAGCACAATATTTTTGTTTTCTATATTTCATTTAGATTTGATGTCTTGTTTTTAAATTGTAACATTTGGTAACATTTTAACCTTCAACTTAAATGAATAACCATTTCCCCACCTTTGTCTTCGAAATAAAACAATTAACATACAACATAGGTACAACAATTATCTTGAGATTACTGCATTATAACTCAATTGTACTTAAATAGCAATCACTAGTACTGCCAGCCTTTTAGAAACATGTTCTGACAGTTTATCACAGAGTCATAATAGTAAGAACATAAAATTTTATATGCAGATTTCACATAGCAAAACATAAAATTTTTAACTTCATATATAAAATTCTGATTACACTCATTTTATAAATCATATTTACAGAATTTATGTACTAGGTTATGCATTTCTAGCCCCATTTTATTATTATTGAGTCTGAATGGCCGAGTGGCTAGCACTCTGCCGCTCGGTACTACAGGTTTCGGGTTCGAGTCCCGGAGGTGCCATGGATGTTTATAGTGGTTCGGAATCCATTTTAAACTGTAGGTCCCAGTCTCACATGAATGTAGAGCATTGAACATAGGACTGACAACTCTACCCCATAAAAAGAAGATACCTCATGTTTCAAAATCTGCCAGTAGGCAGAAGGCCTTGGCCTACCGTGGGGCTGTTGCGCCAATCATGATGATTTTATTATTTACTATTTATTTACTTATTCAAGCCTTCACAATAAAATTTAAGAATCTTCCAAACATTACAACAAATTTTTCAAATACTTTTAAGAAAAACACATAGCAGCAACATAACAGTTGTAATCCATGAAAAAATGCATTATTAAAAAGCATTAAAATTCATCTTGCTTACGGGAGGAACACGAGCATTGGCTGCAGCTGGATTTGTAGGTGGAGGTCCTGCTCCTCGTGGATCTTCGACACGAGCTGTAGTGGCAGGAGGACCACCTCGGACATTGTATGGTTCAGGTCCAGGACGAGGTCTGTCAAAACCAGGAGCATCAGGCATTGGTACTGGTCTTGAATTAGGTGCACCCATGGGAGGAGCTTCACCAGGAGTAATATTTCGAAATCTAGGATCAAAGGAACGATTGTCTGGAATTCCACTTGGAACATTCATCGTCCTAAGATCTTGGTCGATGGGTCCTTGTCTCATGTCCTTATCACCAATTAACATGGGTGGAGGCCGCATATCTCTATCAGACATGGGCATTTGGCGCAAATCTTGGTCATTTAATGTTCGCGGATCTAATGAGTATAGGCAATGAAATATGCTTATAATTAAAAGATAAGAGAAAAAAATATTTTTATAATCACAATAATTTTCATAAATTAAAAAATAGCATTACTTTTGTTTATAGTAGCTTTGACAAAACTATAATGGCAACACATATAAAATTTTTTGGTGAAATCTCTTTGATATCACTTTAAATAATATGTTTATTATACTGGAATACGTAAAACATTAAAAAACAAGTTTTTATGTATAACTTAGCTAGTCGAAATTGACAATTCCTATCAATATAGATTACAATGTTATCATCACATACAATGAAAACATAAACAACTCAATATGATAGCATTTGTATTCTACTATTTTGACAATATAATTTTTTTATCAAGAATAAGATAAAATCCTTTCTACTGAAAAAAATTTAATAGATTCTATTAAGCTTAACATAATACAAATAACTACAAAATGCTTTTTATTCATAAAGATTGCAGTTAATACATCAAATATTTTTAGAAAAATTCTTAATCAGTAACATTTAAGCAAGTAAAAAGTGCCAATCCATGGAAAAAAAAGGAAATATTACACAGCACCAAACTTTCTGGTGAAGCTTGCTTTCAATGACAATAACTTTTATTGTTAAAAGCTTTTTACAAATAAAGAAAAGCTTTTAAGTATTTAAATTTTCTATCTAAACTCTCAATAACAATCATTTACACCATAAAATCTTCATCATCATGGATTATGTAATTTCAAAAACACCCATCATAATAATTTTGAAGTAAAAATGAATAGAAATATACTACACTATAACAATTTAAATTATAACATTGGTAAGATACAAAGAAATCTTATAGCAAAACATATTTAATAAACCATCCTATTTATTACTTACCAAAACTATTTTAATAAACATCTGAATTTTCCAAAATCATTATGATACAAAAACTATTAAAATATTTATTTAAAAAAATTTAATTTTGTATGAACATAAAAAAACAACACTATATTATAAAATTTGCTCTGATTTTAAACATTTAAAATTTCCTGAGTAAAGAAATAAGCTGAATTTAACAAAAAAAAATTCACTTAAATCATTTGAAAAACATAAGGCATCTTTTTTTTTTTTTTACAAATAATTAAAAAAAAATAATAGCACAACTTGTATTTAAAAAAAAAAAAAAAAAACAATAATTTCTTAATAATAATAATTACTAATAGTATAAATATTTATGCTAAACTGCATAACTTATTGATAAAGTAATAATTTAAAACCATTAATTTGTAAAATCTTACATTAACCAAATTCTATCTTTTATAAGGACAAAGTAAGAGTATTTGAGTTTTGCAGACATTGGTTTTCAATTGTCATTTTTTAGAGTATCTTTATGACCACACTTTAATTTTTTGTTCTCAATTCATTAATAATTCATCTTCATTGCCATCAATTTTATTTTAGAAAATAATAAATATATTGTTCTAAAATATTTTACTCCCTTTTTCATATATTTCAGCAAACTTTCTCAATTTAACATTACACATAGAAGCAAAAAAAAATTTATTTTCAAAAAATGATTTATTATTTCATGAATAAGAGTGTACTTATTAGCACTAATTATAACAAAAATTATTTTATATTTACTTTTACAGTCATAAAAAATTTAGAGTAAATACTTCATTAAAAATATAATTCTCTCCCACTGCATATGCAACTGTAGTACTTTAAAAATAACTTTTAAAAATATGATATTTAAGATATAAAATAAAATATGAAATTAATTGTTTAAATTCTTATTTTCAAACTAAAAATCTCTAAAAAATTATGAATTTAAAAATCCTTATAAACATTTATTTGGATGTAAAAATCATATATAAATTTTATAATATATAAGATACAAAAAGAAATTAACAATACATATTATAATAGAAAGGAAACCAACAGAAGCAGGAAATTTTGGAGACAGTGACTAGCATAAAGTCAATAAAACATTTAATAAAATTTAGAATCACTGTAATAAAAATAATAAAAACTTTAATAAATAGGAACTTGCTTCCATTAAGTTTATTATGAAAAAAATTGGCTCATCAATTAATATATGTACTTTAATATATTTAGATGAAGATTATGAAGGATTAACCAATTACCAGATGATGCAGGCCATCTATTTTGTGGAGGACCAGTAGGCATTCTAGGTTGAGGATAACGAGCTGCACATGAAATAAAATAGAACTGAGTGAGAATAATGTATATAAAGAGCCGAACCCTCTGTGTAATCTTGTGCAAATTGTAAGAATACCATCGAGAAACCTACAAAGAAGTTTAACTAATATAGCTTCCCGGGTAAAAAACTATTAATTTAAATAGTTCCGAGGATATGTTCAAACTTGTACTTTGAACCATAATCTCATTTCTCTTTAATAATTTAATATTTATACCAATAAATCATTACAGAAGATTTATAAAAATACAAATTAATAATTAATAATGAATTAAAAAAATATTTTACAACATTTAATATGTATTTAAAATACAAAAGCATAAAATAAATAAAAGATGGTAACAAGTAAGGTATAAAATGGTAACTTCCCCTACAATATGGATTTCTACAATGTAGTTTTACTCAACATAAATAGAAACTTTATAAAATCTCTTCAAAGTATAAAATTTTTCTACAAAACTATTTCATTGTAACAAGATTCCAGAACTGGGGAAAATATCCCTATAACACGATTCTACAACATTACAGGAGCTTTCAAAAGCAAGCACCACCTCATTCATAACTTTTTATTTGAACATATTTATAGAAAGAAGTTATTTGAATTTAGTTTGATGGTAGAATATAAAATATACTTCTCTATTTTCGCATTTGCACAATGCTGGCAAGATCACTTAAGTCTTAAAATTTCAATAGTGTTCCATAGTGATGACAAAGAAAACACATTAATGTAATACCTTTGATTATTATTGCTTTACTAAACATATTTCTCTTAATTTTAAAATACAAATATATGTTTCAGTGTTCTAATTTTTAAACTTAACCCAGTTTCATATGGATGTTACCTGTATGAGGCAAATACCTTTGGAGAAGAAATGTAATTAAAGGTCAGTATAATCAATCAAAAGTAACATTAAAAAATGTAACTGGTTCAAATAAAAGCAATAAATGTTTATAAAAATTTGTTATAACTGTCTAATTTTACTAGATAAAAAGAAAATTAAAATGAACATAAAAAATTCATAAAATATGGAGAAAAACATATGGAAACAGCAACATATAAGGCAAAAGATGTTAATAAAAATCATATTAAATTATTAATTTTATCACACAGAAAAGAATAGATCTAAAAGATTTTAAATCTTATTGATTAAAAACTTTTTTTTTTTATAAAAACAATTCTTTTAAATTTAATTAACTACATATTATCACCAAATAGCACCCATTTACAACTGATGGCAATGGATATGTTTGAAAACATTTCTTGAATGTTGCCATAAATTCATATATATTAATAATCTTTATATAATGCATATAAAAATTATTAAGGCAATAATATTATCTATTGTTTTTTGATTTTTTTTTTTTTTTATTTTAGCAAATTTCCGAGTTATAAAATATATCTATAAGCACAGGTGGGGAGTCGGAGTCAGGATCAAAAAGTTGGGAGTTTAGTCTTTTTGAAAGAGTCGGTTTAAAAATCCAATTCTCTACTTTTTCGTATAAATGACTTTTATTTTTCAAAATTTCTACTGATTAGTATTAATTTTTAAATGTTAAGGAGGCAATTGAATTGCATCCTTTAATAATGCATCCAGTACCAAAGACAGCTACTGTATTAGCTGCTGCGTTGAGAGACTTTTCTCAGCAATAAGGCTTAAATAAGCAATGTAATTCAATTCAGCTAATGCCTGTCTATGGCCTCTTGGCCATTCCACTCCATAGACCAACAATGAAAGATCTTATAGGAAGTCATTCTATCATTATGGAACAAAAATTTAATGTATTACAAATATAATATCTTCATAATTAAAACAAGTAGTTTTCTTCTGTTTGTCTTAAGTTATTCTACAATATCTAACAATTTGGTACTGGTATTTTTATAATCAAATGTAGAGTACAAGAATGTCTTTTAAGTCAATGCAAATGCTGCACCTTTTTAAAGATGTAAAGAAATACATTATGTAATAACTGCCTTTTTAAAGATATATGTATTCAATAAAAGTCATTGAATTTATTTCACAAATTTTTCTAAGTCCACTAACAAAAATTATACAACATCAAATTATGGAAATAGTCAGGAATTAGAGTTGAAATTTTTTTGGCCAACTCCCCATCCTTGCCTTAAAGAAGAAAATTAAATTTAATATTTAAATATTTATTTGTTTTCATTTTAATCAGTAATTTTTCCAAGAAATAATAACAATAAAATACTGAACAAAAAGGTCTGCAAATCTCAAAATGATATTAATATTAAAATAATGATTTCTGGTGTTGAATGAAGCAATAATTTATAATATTTTTGTTAGAAAAAAATATCTGAAAGAAAAAAAAATCTATATACCTATCTATAATCTATATATCTTTTTTATGTGAATGTTTTTACTTGAATTTGAAGTCACAAATTGAATAACAAAATGATCTTTATTTGTTTTTTATTTATTATAAAGCAAAAAGAAAAAACTCCAAGTCCAAGTTAAAACAAACAAAACCTATAAATCAAAGAAACTCTGAGAATTTTGTTTTCAAAGTTCTTAAATAGGCTACTGTTTAAAACAATTATGTACCCAACAGACCAGATGAAGAAAAATGTTTATGTATATCTTTAAGAAATCTCATGTAAAAAACGGTTTTACATGCACTTTTTGATAAATAGATACAAATATTAAAAAGAGAGAAAGTAAATTTTTAATAGCACTTCATACATTTTCCATATTTAATGTGAATAATTTATATATAGTTATTATATATAATATTATAATGTTTCAAGTATATTAATTGACTCAATTAAAACATATTAGAACAAAAGAAAAATATAAAAACTTACGTTGAAGAATCAAAGTTGATACACAGGATTTATTAAATAAAAATTTCATCACAAAAATTGACAAAAAAATAACTTACCTTTGAGAAAATAGATTATCCTACTCTTTGCTTTACATTCTACAATAATTTTTAGTTTACTCATTTCTTTAATTAATATATCATGGTTTTTGATAATATTTTAAAATCTAATATTCAAATTCAAATATAATTTAAAATAAACCAAAAACTTCTTCATGGATATAATTTTCAACCTTATAATTTCATAAAAAGATGTCTATATTTAATTAAAAATTATAGTAATTAGAACTATACAAATTATATAAATGATTAATTTAATCAAGTTTTTCAATTTAAAAATTTATTTTTTTTATTAATCACTAACCCCGCTCTGGAAATGGACCTTGAAGAATTGGGTTTGGAGGTCCAGGTGCAGAGTGGGGGTCTCTCAGGCATAGAAGGGGTCTTTCGCCAAGAAGAGCAGGCCTTGTAAGAGGTGCAACTGGCTGAGTTGGTCTAGGATTAGAAACCATAGAATTCTGGGGCAATGAATTAGCAGGGGTTGAAGCCAAACCTAAAACAAAATTAGTTAAACTTAATGAAACATGAAACTTTCATTTACGAAGGATGATCCCTCTATATTAATTACTTATAACTTTTTAATAAATCCCATATATGCAGTAAATTAAACAGTTTAATTTTCAGAGTAATTTTTCAAAGTATATATATTAGAAATGTACAACATTTTTCTTGTTAATACAATTGAATATGCTGCATTATACTTTGTGATGTCTTCTATAGAATGCACATAGTAGCATTGTTAACTCTTGATTGGGAAAGAGCTTCAAAAATCATCCGAAAAATTGGATGACTTGCATGAAACAATAAAAAAAAAAACCTATGACACTGTTAATGTACAAGAAAATTCAAAAATACTACTATTCTACAAAAATATTTCCTATTTGCTTTTTGATAAAATTAAAATATATTGCAAAATTACTCATATAATTCTAAACATTTCATATTTTTGCTGAGATATATAAAAAAAATATGGGTATAATAACATGATAGTAACTTAAATGAATCACTTTGAGCAATATTATGAACTTGTGTGTATTTTATTTCAAGTAGATCTGTTAAATAACAAATGATCATGATTAATAATAACTTTTCTTTTTCGACATTATAAATTATTATGCCTAAATAAGAATGAATTTTAATTACCTTATAAAAAGTTTTTTTAAATAATATTTTTAAATATTAATAAATGTGACATATGTGAAAACTGCATAGTAGCAAATTTTATAAGCTTTAAATTAGGCAATCAAAAATTAGCACTTTAATTAAATACAATATTTTTTCTAATTCCATTTTAATAAAATATTTATATAAGCTAAGTTTTAATATTTTTTATGCACAAAATTATCAGTTTTGGATCATAATATAATTTTAATGAGGATTACAAATTACTTCTTCTTTACAATTCAAATATTGACATTTTTAAAAATACAAAAGGAAATTAATTATTTGCTTAATAAGTACTAATTTAAAGAGGAAAAGCAATAACACTTCAGTGGTATTATATTTTAAAATATATATATATATATATATATATATATATATATATATATATAAATTAATGAATATTAAAATAAATATTTTCAGAATTGGCCACACAAATTTATACAACAAATTATAAATACAGAAATTTCAGCTTACTAGTGGGATAAGACATTGGAACTTCTACGTTTACAGGAGGTGGTGGCTATCAAAAAAAAATCAACAATTCATTTTATAATCAATAGTACTAAAAAAAAGATAACAATGAAGATGATTTTTTACTATTAAAAAATAGGCAACAATAAACACTAAAAAACAGCAATTAACAAAATTTATGGATTTTAAACACAAAATAATTTTTGTCATGAAACCATTAATATAAATTTCAAACAAATAAATAATTATAAAAACATTTAAAAATCTGAAAAAATAACTGATTAATTTATTTATTATTACAAAATACATACTAATTTTAAAAAATAATCTATAACTATACTTCAGATCAGTTGTTGTTGTACAGAATAGCTTAAGGATGAGTAAAAAAGCTCAGTTGTCTAAAAAGATATTTTATTGCACAATAAGTGAATTTATACAACACTTAAATACTTTACTTAGAAGATAGGTATTGAAATGTTACTAGGTTTAGTTGTTGTTTTTTCTGCCTGAAATTAAATATAGGATTATCATTCTAAATAAAAAGAAGAGCTATAAGCATATTCTCTCATTCGTGTATTATATATGAGAAATTGGTAAAAAAGCAATAGTATTAAAATCAATAATTTATATCATCAATAAATAATTTTTCAAAATAAATCTTATTTTAAATTATCAATATATATTTTTTATTGAATATTTATTTTTTTTTTAACTATAAATATGAATTGTTTAAAGAACAGCGTTTACAAATACATGTATTCAAGTTGAGTTGATTACAGTATTGTAATTTAAACAAATTTAATATAAAAACAGTCATTCCCAATACTACATAAAAATTATTTGATGAACTTACTAATGTCCCAGAATTTGGAATAATCTTTTTTTCAGGTGTAGGAAGCAGAGCTCAGGAGGAGGTGGTACAAAACCAGGACTGTGAAGTAAATTCTGAAATAGCAATAGCAATATAAATTTGTTTATGCCATTAGTGGGGTGCGACATGGGTACTTTATCAACCCATGTGGCACTTTTGGGATCACTTAAAGGCCACATGTAAAAAATGAGGAATAGGAAAATTGCATTCACAATTCGCTATATGGAATGTGGTTGCAATTCCAATATAGTAAATGAGTGCAATGCATTTTAAAAATAAACATTTAAAAACTCATTGCATTTATACAGTCTACAATAAGACAAATACAACATTTGTAAATGAAATTGGATTAAATTTCCAGTTAAACATCTATAGTCAATTCATTATTTAAAATATTCTGATATGCAAAATTACTCGTTTTTTCAATTCCTGTTAATATAACTTTTTTCTAAATCATTAACAGTGATTAAATGTTTGTCTTTTGCCTTGGAATTAGTGAAAAAACACAATCATATGGTAATCTAAGGGTTGTGATATGCATGTTCTATTTGCAGGAAGAAGAACAAGTTCCATTGGTTTTGAAAACACCAACAGTGCAATGGGAGATGCAATTATTCACATTTATTGCAACTCCCTCCCCACACTTTTTTTTTTAATTTTAATTTCATCTTCTAATAGTTTAAAAAGCTGCAATGCTGCAATCTATGTTTTTTATTACTATCAAAGAAGGTAAAATTTCAGGACAAAAAGACAGGTAAAATTTCGCAATTTTTCATATAAAAGGCTTTCAAATATTTTCCAATTGCTAAGGGATTAATTTCTAAGATCCATTTATATTTGCTTGCTTTTTCGCGATATTTCCATCTCTTATTAATTACTTTTACTTCCCTTTCTCCTCATACATTTTCACCCTCTAAACTGAGGGTTTTTTCCCGGCAAGAATCAAAAAGAATCCACCTTCATCAATATTGAAAATATTCACAAGTTCAGATCTTTCGATTATGACACATACAGAAAACATTTCATAGAAAGCAAAAATCCTTCCTTATCTTTCTTTGAGCAAAATTACTAAAACTCTAACCTTTTCAAATAGAAAAATTTGACTTTGTGTAACTGGCCTTTGAAGAGATCTTAGTGCCCAACCTAGCTTTGTCATATTATTATAAACACAAATTTATGAGGAAATGGAATATGACTTTATAACCTGGTTTTTAAAATGATAATATAACCAATAATATGAAACAGAAAATAACAAAATAGTATGCCTTAATAAATGTTATTAATTTAGTACTTTCAAAAATTGATCATATATGTAAGCAAAATATGGTATATGTGATCTGCTGAATATGTGACCATATTAACAGTGTTAAGTGTATTTATATTTAAAAATATTCCGATGAAAAAATAATAAATAAGAATAGCAAGAAAAATTTATAAATATAACTACTTTGGCTGTTTCAGTGTCAATTATTTTCATTATCACTTGAGTTTGAAGTAAAGCATAGGAGAGCTGAGGATTTTGCATAAGCAAATTTCTTGCTTCATTGGGATTATTCTCAATGCATGTCTGTAAAATTGAAAAATTTCTAATTGCATTAAATTTTATTATAAATATATATAATCTTTAAAACAATAGAAAATAATATTTAAAAAGAAACAATTTTCACTTTTAAATCTGTATCTTAAACAGGTACCTTCATTTGTATCATAAGTTCATACAACTGTTCTGGAGGCACACTACACATTACTTTTGAAATGGCATCCGGTGCTTTTTCGGGTAAAACTTCAGGACCATACGGACTCTAAAAAATCAATCAATCTTTAATAATATGGCTTCAATATACATAAATAGAATAAAACTATTAAAGGATGTGCTCTATAATATTTTACAAATCTACGATCAAATAATTTATATAACAAAAATACCAAAATTAATAAAAATTTAATTAATGAAAATCCATTAAATTATTTCCAAGAAAATTATTAACAACTTTTTATTTCATTAAGAAATACAAAGTTGTTAGAAATCAAAAAGGTGAAAAAAAGTTTGTAAATTTGCATAATATATGTCTCAAGTTTTTATCAAATATAGTATGCATTTTAATTTTTATACTTATGGAATATTAGACAGAAAGAAATAAAATATGCATTTCAATCCAAAAATTAATAGTTATATCAAATACCATAAATAAAATATCCTTCAAAAATCAAGAAAAACATTACCAAGCTGACAATATTTGAAATTTAAAATGAGCCTTTAGTGAGAAAGGCATATTTAAAACATGTGCAAGGGCGATTATGAGTATCACTGAAATTTTCTGAATTATAAATACAAAAGATTAAGAAATATTAGAAAAAAGATATCTTACTTCTACAGGTGGTCCACCAAGTGATGCTTGCAAATCTAGTATCGTTAAAAAAATATATAATATATGTTAATATAAAACATTTCCAAGTCAAATAAGGAAATATATTTTATAAACTAAAGCAACACAAAAAAATATGTTTTATATAAATAGAAGTAAATAAATACTTTTATTAAAGCATTCTTCTTGCTTTAAAAAGGAAAAACCTTTCAATAAAAAGTAGTTACAAATGATGCATAAAATGTGTTATACAAAATCATAAATGCCAATAAAAGAATCTTATTGATAGATTCTCCTTTTTGTATTTTTAGTAACTTCTGACAAATTTTTATTGTACCTCGTTTGCTTTAATATTTCAAAACTACAGTCAATTTTATCTAACTTCTTCAAAGATATTGAAAAGATCCTGAGCTAATGATTTAATATAAATGTTCTGCTTATACAAATGACAATAACATAAGTTAGAATAAACAAGCATTTACGCTCACATATTCATTGACAATATTTTTCAATAACATTTTGCAGCAGACGCAAAACTCCATTAATAAACTTTATTCATTTAGTATGATTTATCAAAAATTATACACAAAATGTGTTATTTAAAAAGGAAAAGAAACCATCCTAGCTGAAATTCACTAAAATCAATTAACTGATTATCAAATTTTACTTTATTTTGTTATGCTTTTTACATTTTGTCTCATGTAGTACATTACTGAAAGAAACAAGATTTGTTAATACAATTTTGATAATAAAAAATAGCAACTTATGATATTGAAATAAATTATATCTATAAATTATATTATTAACAAATCTTTCTTGAAAAAAAAAAAAGTTTTTAAACTCCATTATTAAAGTTATATTCCAAACTGTGACTAAAGTAAGATACTCTAGAATATTTGTTTTTAAATTTATCTCTTAAAATATTTAAACTGAAAATGAATAGTATGTTATTAAATTTCTGTAAACATAACATAATAAGATTTTTAGCTGAAAAATTAGCTGTCTATGGAATTCTTTATGTATTTATAAAATTTTTACTTTAAGATTATTTTTACGAAAATTAATTTTATTTTATGAATTTCAATAATCTATCAATTGTTTAATTAATTAATTAATTGCATTTCTTTTTCCTTCCTGTTATTTTTGCTAATTGTTCCTTCTAGTTAATCTTTCACTTCTATCTTTATTTATAAGAATGAAAAAATAACATAATGCTTTAAAATACATTAGAAATCATTAACGATAAGAGGCAAAAAAAATTTTTTTTTTAAATTCGAATAGCATTAAAATTTTGTATAGAATTGAAAATATTTTGACTTCAGAGCTATAAATTTGCTAACTTAATATTAAATTTAAATGAGTCAAATAATAAATTATTAACTCCTCTAGTTACATTTATTTATTGAAAACTAAGAAATTTCAATTAATTAACTAATCTATTTCAATTAAATTTCAGTATAAAAAATTACTTTTTATCAAATATAGCATTTCAAGGTAATCATAAATATAGGTACAGTCATCCTTTTTCCTATCTGACTTTTATAACATCTTACTGAAGATAAAAACACAAATAAATTTAAGGATCTTATCTAATAAGAGAAAACCCAAAAAAGATTTTGATTCCTCTTTATAATACAATACTAAAAATTCTATATATACTTTACATAATTTTAATAAGCTAAGCAAAATTTTAATATCATAGACATTTCAGCAATAGTTAAGATTTAAAAGACTTAATTAATTTGCTACAAAATTATTTTCAATTAAAAAAAATTGCTACATATGCAATAAAATGTGGAATTTTTTTGCAATATAATGATAAATTAAATAACTATTTTTCTTTTTCTTTAAAAATTAATGAAAGACAGAAAAAATGCTTTTTTTAACTACTTTCTACACATGTATAACTTTAGAAATAATTACCAGTAATAACTTTTATCTAATAAGAATATATAGAGCAAAATATAATTATTTTTTATTACTCTTTAATTCTTCTTTGCTTTTTTCACTAGCTGCATTATCCACTCTAAGAGCTCTCCCATTTAGTTCATAGCTATTTAAATTTCGCATCGCACTCAGAGCCATTTCTTGATCTTTGTATTCACAAAACCCATATCCCTTTGGTTTTCCAGTTTCTCTATCGTATACTAAACTAAATTGAAATAGAATGTGAAATGATTTCAAATAATAATTTTACTATTAAAATAAAATTCAAATGCATGACACAAACAAAAAATTAATGTTGTATTATTTATAGTATTTTTAAGTAACCTTAAAAACCAAGTCCTTAACTTCCTAGCCATATAAATTTATACATTTTGAAACACATAAGGAAATTTGCATGATTTTCAATAGCATTTTATTATTTTGTATAACAAAATTTAATATTCTTAATTATAATAAAATTGACGATAAAAAGGAACTACAAAATGTGGAGTAGTTGACAATAGTGCTAACAGATACATAATGAAATGAACTTTATTTAAAAATTAATTATTATTAATTTTTATTTTATATTAGATGATATATTTTATAATGATATATATTATCTTATTAGTTATAGCTTTTAGTATCGTTATTTTTTAAGCATAAATGGTAATTTAAAGAAACAGCAGAAAATTTTTAAAATTCAAAAACAAATTTTACCGAAAAGCTAACAACAGGTCCAACCTCAGCAAATATATCTTTTAATTGTTCTTCAGTAGCTTCATAAGGAATATTCCCAACTGTAACAAAATTAAACGACTTTTAAAAAAATCAATAGAGCACATTTTTTTTTCATAAAAGGGAATATAAATGTTCTTATTCAATTTATATTTTTACATATATTTGCATATACTCAGGATGAATTTGCCTCCTGAAACAAAAAATATAATCTTTAACTTTTCCAATGAAATAACAATAAATGACATATGGGGGGAAAAAAAAAAGAAGTTTCAAAATAATAGAAAGTTTTTATTTTCATGTTATTTACAAGTAATTAATTTAGAATCATGGAATAAGTCAATAGAAAAGGAGAGCTAAAATATCTTCACTTAATCTCAAGACAAAATAAAAAGCACATTTTCTAGCGAATTTCCAAATTTCTGTTAATTTTTTTTATTCAGTGATTGGCAAATTATTTTTCAATGAAGTCGAAGTTGTGGCAGCCATCCTGGTAATGACATCAGATGGGCAGGGCTAGATTTTAAAACTTAGTCCTTCTGATTTAACTACCATATAAAAAAAAAAAAGGTTATCATTGATGCAGTGATTAGGACTTATCGCTGAAGTCGATTTTTTTTTTTTTTTTTTTTTTAATGTTCTTTTGTAAATATCCTTTTTTGTAAATTTGTCTAAAGATGTAGTGTTGTACTTCTTTCCTCATAAGAATCAAGATTTTTAAAAGATATATAGATTGATATTAGCAAATTCCACTATATGCACATTATATAGTACCATTAAATTGATTAGAAATTATTAGGACTTGGGCCTAAATTTAATGACATAGTTGACAGAGCTGTTAACAATTTGTTTTTATGAGTTTAATTTATAAAAGTCTGGATTCTACCTGTTTTATTTGGAAGGGGGGATTTCCTCCCCACACTTAAACTGTTATCAACGAGTCCCCCTTCTCCTCTTTTACAGTTTTCACTGTTTATAATCTTATATAAGCTACTGTTAAACACTGTCCTGTATTCAAGCTAAATTGCAGATTAGTGCAGATCAGCAGCTACAAGAGGGTTGAGAAACTGACATGGCCTGCTTTAATGACTAAATGTCTATTTTCATTTACTATCGTTTGACCTTGATCAGGCTCTCTATATGAATTTAATATTTTATAAATTTTCTCCTTAAATTGCACATGACACAGAATGTCATATTTCAGTTTCTAGCATGCTGCACATGAGATTGCCCTTCTTCAGTCTTTTATGATTCAACACATTCCCTCATTTAAATTTTAGTGGTTACTCATTTGTTTTTGAACTTAACCAACAAATAAAATTCTTCATATTGGATGACAAAAGCACAGAAACTGCAGAGTGTTTATAAAGCCTATTCCTCTACATGACATGTTCACACATACACACATATATGCTATGTCTAAAATACTAGAAATTTGCACCATTGATTAAAAACATTAATATTACTTTTCATTTAACACTTTTTGACAAAATGTACAACACATTAAAACTTTCTTAATTTTGAACGAAAATGTATCACTTGAACACTTCATACTCAATAATCATTGAAATTATTTTGAAATGTGCCTTTTATTTTAAAAATTTACATCTTATTCCTAACCTACACGTATTATGAGACTGGATCGAATTGATGAAGGACAGGAAAAGACCTCACTTCTAGATAAATTTTCTTGTATTAAATAGAAAAATATCCTTTTTCATCATCTATGCAAATGCAATCCAGAACTTTAAAAAAGACATCAGAAGGAATGTTTCTGTACTTTTATATACTACCTTATATTAAATTGCCAATTATAATAGAATATTTTTAACATCATCAACATATCATTAGTTATATACAGGAGGTTATCAAAATAATGGAAACACCTATGAATAAAAGTGTCATTTTTTAATGTGCTTCATAAGCATTAAAATATAATAATAGCTACCAGTTTTTCTTTTAAAATAGAAATGTATATATTCTGGTAGTATGTGGTAACATTATTGAAGTTCTGTAAGTCTGGATTTATTTCAAACTCGTCAAATATCGCACCCTTCAGATTTCCAAAGAGGCCAAATTGTAGGAGCCTGTTTAGCCGGAGCAAGTGTAACCGAAACATCCCAACTTTTAGGTATTTCAAGAGGAATGGTGTCGAAAGCCATGACAGCATACACACAGTGTGGCAAGACAAGCTCGGCAAAGCAAAGGAATGGATGGAAAGAGGAGCTCAGTGAAAGAGACCACAGGTAATGAAGCGGATTGTGAAGTCTCAAAAGCGAACAACTACAGTAAAAGTTATTGCAAAACTCAATCAGCATCTGGATTCTCCAATGTCAATCATGACAGTTAGAAGGCACCTTCATAAACAGGTCATTTACGCCAGAGCAGTAATTCCCAAGCCACTTGTAACAGATGTTAATGCCAAACGTCGTCTACAGTGGTGCCACACTCACAAAATCTGGTCGATTGATAAGTGAAAGAAAGTAATATGGTCAGACAAATTCGTCTTTCACACTTTTCCCTTCAACAGGACAGGTGTACATTTGGAGGGCACCTGCACAAGCGTATGATCATGATTGTCTCCCTCCAACTGTCAAGCATGGAGCATGGAGGTGGGTCTGTCATGATATGGGCAGCCATGTCATGGTTTTCTGCTGGACCAATCATAACCCTGAAAAGATCACTGAAGAGAAGTATAGAGAAATGTTAGCTGACTAGGTCCATCTTATGATGCAAACTTTGTTTCCATGCAGGAGATGGAATTTTCCAGGATGATAATGCCCCGTCCCTCTCCCCCTCCATGCTGCGGGACTTGTCCAATCATGGTTTGATGAACACAAGGATGAAGTTAAACATCTACCTTGGCCCGCACAGTCACCCAACCTCAATATCATTGAACAGTTACGGTCTATTATAGAGCGTTCAATACAGAATCAATAGCCTCCACCAGCATCTCTCCCAGAACTTTCACAATATCTCCATGAAGAATGGTGCAATATTCTAAACACTATTCCGCACTTGTATGAATAGATTCCGAGGCGAATCGAAGCCGTATTACATGCCAAAGGCAGTCCTACACCATACTAATAAAGAATATAAATCCATTATTATTTTATCAAAATAATGAGTAAGCAATAATACATTACCCACATTTAACAAGAAACAATGCAGTTTTTTATGTAATTAATCATTATTGCTTCTATTTCTTGACACATCAAAATCATGGCAACTCTCTGTTTTTCTTTAATTTAACTTTTTTTAAGTAAATATCAATATGATTTGCATTTTATTCTAACAATACTAAAATTAATTTTTGAAGGAAAAATCTCAAACTTACCAAATACCGAACGCATAGAGCGCTCGGCAGCCGAGAGTGCACCCTGCATTGCTGACATTTCACTTAAAGTAGCGTAAAAGATTTTTTTTTATTTTATAAGAAATGGATTATTTAGTGTATATAACTTTTTAAAACAGCCGTTCTCATCACTTTATGGAACACAACAAAAAATTTGTTTACGTTAATAGTGTTGCCAAACATCTTTTTGAAAAATCAAGAACTTAATTTCACATTAGTAATTTGGAATTAAAGCTGATTGAAAAATAGCGCATTGTATCTCCAAACTAAGGAAGCTTGGTTTGAAACCCAGTAATAGAAATTTTAAATCAATCTGAATTTTCGTGACTATGCTGCTGATGGCAGTGATCTTAGAAAAGTTAATCCATTGGTTTTAAGGAAAAGGGTGCAATTCTTCCATATAACGTTTGTGAGGGTATCCATTTAAAATATGATTTCTTCATACTAATGCAATTCTACTCTATACTTAGCAAGCCATATGACACTATACAGGAATGTTAACATTTTTTTAATGGAATGTTAACATCACGAAGAAGGACAATAGTAGGAACTCTATAATGCATCGTGTGTAACATTGGCAACGTTATATGTGGGCCTATAGATTGGTGATCACACTCTAAGTTGCCGGCATTCGAAAACAATTATATATTTTAATATGAACTTCACAAATAGAAAGGCCTGCATGGCCGAGTGATTAGCGCTCTATAGCTCGGTACCACAGGTTATGAGTTCGAGTCCCACCGGTGGCATGGATGTTTGTAGTGGTTCGAAATCCTCTTTAAACCGTGGGTCCCGGTCTAAAATGATCGTAGAGCGTTGCTGAGGAAATGTTACTCCGCGTCCGTAGCTTATCTTCAAGCTACATGAACCACCTGGATAGTGCTAAGTGAGTAACGTCGGTGCAGCGCTTGCCTTAAGGCATCGAAGACGATTGTCTAAGTGTTTGCCAGCTGCATTAGAGAAAAAAAAAAAACTTCACAAATTGAAACTGCTATTGTTGAATGTGTTAAAAATAAGATTTTATGATTAGTTCAGAATTCTCCAGAAAGTTTTTGAAATAATTTTTATTGCATCAACTAGATTAATTTGGTGTTACAGAACTATTAATAAATCTGTGTTTTTATCTTTTTACTGTAAGATATTTCGAAAAATATGGTTACCATATACAATAATCCAGTGTGCCATTTACAATTAATATCCTTTAAGAATGTGATATTCATACAATTTTTAATGTCCATAAATTATTACCCCCTAATCCTGTCTTGTCATCATCAAATACCTCACTAACCATTTTATAATTAATATGTAAACAATTCCATTTATGAGCATATCAATATCATGTTTACCTAGGTTTTTTTCCCCTGCCATCTCATCGTTTAGATATTCACTACTATGGAAAGAAAAATGTCTGCTTCTCATCTTTATTTCCTTAATAAATGATTATCACATATCAATATATTAAATATTCTTGATAATGTAAGTTTATATGGAACTTATGATTATTATATATGGATCTTTCATAAAGATGAAAATTGTGAATTTTTTTGCCATAACTGAAATATGATAACAGATAAAATAATAATCTATCCAAGTTGAAATGAACTAGATTTTATGTTGTTCAGACAATAAGAAAAGTAACTATATAATTCTTCCAATATTAATGTTCAAGAATATATTATATTATAAGTTATTATACATTATATACTTAATTTAGAATTTGATAAACTATGCTATGTAAATATTGAAATATATGTTTTCCAAAACAATATTCATTTTAATACTTTCATGGGAAATATTACAAAATTCTATTAACTGCTCATAGAGCATAAAAATAAAAATTCAATAGGTTCCAGCTTCAATTTTAACATATGCCGATAATTGAAATAGTAAGATGTATATTCATTTAAATTGGATTTCTTTTTTTTTATGAAAGTTAATAATAAATTGCATTTCGTTTTGTATAGCCAGTAATAGTTTTGTTTTTTGTCTGGTTCCATCAAAATATTTTAGATAATCAGATTTAATATATTCCCCTAAATTCTTAGATAACTACAATTCTACTAAAACTAGTACTATTTATAGAAATTAATTGAGAAAAAAAAAATTATTCCTTCCCCTCACTGACAAATTAGTACCATTACAAGATATTCTGGATAAAACTAGCCATTTTCAAAAAATTTAAGCAACACATTATTGAATGTTTTACTGAGAAAATAGTTTCTTTTAAAAGATTAAACCATTACATAAAATGTTTCCAGTAATAAATATACTAAAAAGCAAAAAAATTTTAATTGCCTGTAATAATTTATTTCAGCAGGAGTTTCCGATTATCTTAAATTTCGGAGAATTTTGTAATTATCTATTTCCGATATAAATATCCAATAAATTACAATAGTACCAATTTATCCCAACATGTTACTAAAAAAAAAAAAATTTACTTCAACTATACTTTGAAATTCAGCAGCACAAAATAACAAAGTTGAAGATTCCTAATTAAGTTACTTGTATATATTCTCAATTAATGTATGTCTTTAAGTTTGATGACCAGGTTTATTTTATAGAATTTTAAATGCATAAAATGAAGATCATACTTGCTGCCACAGCAATTGAATAAAATCGAATGTTAAAAAGCAAAAGTTACTTTTGAGGCTTGATATAAGATACTTCCAATTATATTATAAAAACATAATATATTAATAAGTTGTTTTAAATTAAGGGTCTATGTAAATAAATTTGAATCATTTGCAGATAATTAAATTATGTATTTAAACATCACTGTTAGAAGTTTTTCTGTATAAACTTTTCCTATTGATGGATGAACTATTTTTCTATGAGTAGCAAAAAAGAATATAACAGCTACTTTAAAAACCAATATGATCAACCAAGCATTGCATCAATTTCAAGTAAAATTTTTTAAAAAAATTAATACAATAAAAATAATTTCCTCTATAATGAAAATTCATTTATTAATAAGTTATACTGTTGCAAGGTAAAACAGCCACTTATCTTCTTCCTCAATTAATGTAATTTTCCAGTTTACTGTAGAGTACTAGATAAAACTTAAGTGTAAATTGAACAAGTTTAAATAAAACAAAATAATGACAACGTGACACAAAATCTTTATTGTTACAAATTCTATAACACATTAAAATGTACTCTTTTAACTAAGCAATTTTTTTTTCAATTTACATTTAATGAAAGTAATGTTAATCACCCTTTCGTTATTTTCAAACAAATTAAATGTTTTGCAAACATAAGCCATATTACAAAAATACAAACATACGGGATTGGAATAGATCTTGTATATTTCAAAATTACAGAATGTGGGTAGAAAAAAAAAATGGCCACTTAATTGCAGTTATATTTTCACATGATAAATTTATGGACCTGTAATGATAAAAGTACCAAAAATTATACCTATATTGAACAGAAGTGTATTTAGAGAGGTAGTATTACTATACCATGTAAAAATATAACAAGTTATGGCCCCCCAAAAAAGGTATCAGATAATCCAATTTTATTAATAACAAGGCCAAAAATTTTGTTAGAATTTTTTTTTCAAAGTGAAAATTATGTACAGATGTAACCACTGTTGCAAGTTGCCAAGTGGATGGATCACACAAGTAATGTTGAAATTTGTAATCATTACAAGATCGTGAAGATAATATATAAGTACATCAGTGTGAAATGAAAATGTAATGAGATGATTATGCTCTCAGGTCAGAAAGGCAAAGTTGTGTTTAAAAATTTAATTAGACAAATATAAAAATGTATTTCTAAAATACCCAATCGAATGATGGAAAAATGACGAATGACATTCTTTGCCTCTCCGAGTTGAGGCATTTGATGCACATATAACACCTATTCCATAAATCCCTACAATGAAAATGCTATTTATTAACAAGTTACTAAGACAGGAAATAAGAATCCTGCACTACATGATGTTGTGAGGTAACGTGTTAATCACTCATCATCTTCATCTTCTTCCTCCTCCTCTTCCTCAGGTTCGGCTTCTTCCTGCTCTTCTTCTTCCTCCTCCTCTTCACCAGATTCATCACTATCCTTCTTTTTGCTAGCTTTGGCTGGAACTGTCTTGGTTTTCTTTCCCTTATAAGCCTTTACCTCCTAAATAATTATCAATAAATTAGATATGTAGAGGAATTTACCAAGCATTTAACATTTAATTTTAATAAAATTTAAAGCAAAAGATAAGATTTTTAAAATAAATTTATGATTTAATACCTTAAGATATCTGGCTTTGTCTTTGGCAGCAAGCCCTTCGTACTTAGCCTTCGTATCAGCAGAAACTTGATTCCAACGACGACCAAGTTCTTTAGCTACGTCACCAACTGTACCGTCGGGAATAGATTCCTTTACCTTAGGACGTTCATCATTTGAGAACCAGAAAAAGGCAGACCTACAAAATAAAAACAGGTTAAAGTCTTATTTTTTAAATTAAAAAAAATAAATAAAATAAAAATAATAATTCATTAACATAATTCAATTACTAAGTTTAATAAATAAATAAAAAAAAAAAACACAAGTTCTAATTTAGAAAACATAACATAAAATACAGAGATCTCTTGGGTGCATTAGGATCCTTTGTACGCTTCCTTTTTTTGGAGACCTTCTCTCCCTTAACAGGCTTGTAGTTGGCCATCTCCGATTCATATCGCATTTTATCCTTTTCGGCCATTTGGTGGAATCTTTGCTTTTTCTTTTTCAGACATAGTCTGAAAGAAAGAATTTCAAATATTATGATTTTAAATATCCAAATGCACATACAGATGACTTAAATATTTCATTAGAAAATTTTTAAAATGAAGGCAAAACGGTACACTAGCAATAAGCAATAATCAAATGTAAGAGACAAAATTAAACATTATATACGTTTATAAAATCAAAGTATGCTAGCTATTAAATAGTGTATTAAAAAAACAATTTTAAAACTAATTTATTTCAATTAATAACTTTTTCATAAAAAAAATAAAACTTGAAATTGATGACATAGCTTCAATAGTTTAATAAAGAAAAACCTCAATTTTTAAATATTTTTTTTTATAACTGATTTCTAAAGGAGCAAATTTGCTTGAAATTTAGATTCTTTTTTAAATTTAACGAGAATTTTCAGCTTTAAGGAATGACTTTGAGATTGTTAATAAATGTTATATTTATATTTGAAGAATCTCTACTAGTATATCTCATATTTAAGTTATTAGTTTGATTTCAGAAAGTAAATTAAAATTTTCATCAGTTTATAAACAATTTGAGAACAGATGCAATATTTCTAGAAATTTCTTCTAAGAAACACAATACAATTCCAAATAACATTAAAAATAAAATTTAATTCAAAATGCACAGAGATTCAAACGATTTATTCAGGTAATGACTATAATTACTCTAGGTTAAATTAACCAACTGAATTTGAGTACCCTCTGTCATTCAGGAAGGGAAGGGGGGGATTTCATAAATTTATCTGACTTGTCAGGCATGAATTTAATTCTTACACTTAGGATAATTTTTTTAAGTAAAGAATAAAAAATGGAACTGAATTATGCAACATGTCAACTTATTGCCATTACTTAAATACAGAAGTTTTTTTTTTTTTTTTAAGTGTAACATTTTTAAATTCAAAATAAACTTCTAAATTTATTTCTTTTATATAATTATATTTAAATCTGCCTTAAAGCAATTCATAATTTGAATATAAAATTATATTAGTTGACATTTTTTTAATTAAAAAAATTATAAATTATAGAATATTTTAAATTCTATTGTATTAAATTATAAAATAATTTTTTTTTTTTTTGAAATGAAAATTTTCATAAATGTTCAGAATATTTTGAAGCTTTTTTTTCTTTGTCACGATTTAATTATGCAATTAATATAATTTAATATAAAATTTTTTTAAAAAGAACTCAACAAGTAGTCAGTTATATCTTATACCTATTACTAATAGTTTTTATCTTATAAGAATTATATACCATTTTTAATTAATTATATTTTGAAATTACTGTAATAAGTACTGCATACATTAAATGTTCTACATGAATTTTATTACTAAAAAAATTGTTGAACTTGCCTTCCATCGGTCAGCACATCTCTTTGAAAATTCAGCAAAGACAACAGTTTCTTCAGGATGTTTTTTCTTATGCTCAGCTCGGCAAGTTTGCACAAAAAATGCATAAGCAGACATACGTCCACGAGGTTTATTATCACCTTTACCCATTATGAATACCTGAAAAAAAAAAAAATACAAATTATAATACTTAAAATTAAATGCAACAAAAAAAAAGTTATATTTTAAATTTTTTCAGATAGAAATGAATTTCAAAACTAAAAAAAACATTTTAAAATTTACTTAATTTTTAAAATTATATTGAATTAAAACTAAGTAAACTGTGTAATTAAAAATTAATTCAAAATTTTAATTGTAATAATTTAGTATTGTAATTAAAATTTAATGCTAATGTTGGATATTAATCTGAAAATAAAACTGCCATGTCATACATTTATAATTTAATATTTCAGGAATTTCAACAACTAAAAAGTAAAAGGAAAGGTTAAATCAAATAAAAACAGGAATTTATTAAAATTAATTTAATTGACAATATTTTTTTTTTTAATTTGAGAACAATTTAACATTTAAATTCAAATAAAATCATTTCTACAAAAAAAAGCATAATTCGTAAAAATATCACAATTATAATTAATATAAAAAGGTAAAATATATCACAGATAGATCAAATCACATAAAAGTACTAAAAACTACCATATATCAAATACCTATGTGCCAGCACTTCAATAATTCTAATAAAGAAACACTTTAGAAACTTCTGAGACCATGTTTTCATAACTGAAAACCCCGTTGAATTTTGCCTTCGACGACATAAAATGGCTTCCTGTCTAATAACAATGACGATGAGCAAGTTATAAAATAATTTCGAATTGATATCTTCAACTCATACTAGTCTACCATTACAACTCTATGAGCGATCCTATCCATAGAGTTAACATTGCTATTGAGGTATAACGTTAGCGAATAGCCAACACAGCTTTTACACCGATCCTATATTACTAAAGCGAGTCGCGAACCATTTCGCAGTACCATTTTGAAATTAAGTTTTATCAAAAGAAAAACAAACTTTTGATACATAAAATAAATTTGAAAAAGCTTACCGATACTTTGAACTACTGTTTTCCAAAGCCAACGATTAAATTTAAACACAAGAGTTGTACAAAAAATTACGTTAAAATTCACCTTCAGTTATACTTTTCTCAATAGAAACACTATGGCGTCCGAACTCCTTTTGTAGCTATGGAGAAGCTAGGCTATCCTTCAGTGCACAAGTTGGAATTTTATTTTTTTTATAGAAAACCATGCGAGCAAAAAGCAGTAAAAATAATCCAAATTAGTTAAATGATAAACTGATTGATTTAAAAAATTATAATGGTATCTAAATATGAAAGAATATACTTACAATCTTTTAACAAAACTCCTATTACGATTTCGCCGTATAACACACTAGATCGTCTCTCTACGTGCGCTGAGAGTTCACCGCCGTTAACACAGAGCGCTTTAAGTCACAACTGAAGCCAATGCTGCCATTGGATAATTTTGTATCAACCGCCAATAATTGGCCAATCATACGACGGAGTCGTTTTAACTGACACTATCTCTTTGCTTTTTTTCCTATTATTAAAAAGTAGCAAAAGAATAAAATTGAGCGGAAGAAAAACAAAAAAGAACACAGGAATGAATACACTGTGTTCGAAAATTGGAATTACACCTAGAAAGCTTTTTTCATTTTATTACGTCAGTACGGACTACTTTGAAATCATTTTTTTTTTTATGAAGTTAATGGAAATATAAACTATTTTCCAAACTTTATTTTATGAAAAAAATTAATTTTTTAAATGAGGGAATTTTTGTGGAACAGGAATTTGGCATGATTAAATAGTTTTTTTTCAATATCAAATGGCTGCAATTATTTATTTCGGATGAAAAAGTTGTTTTATTAAAAATTTTGTTTAGTTTCAAATTTTATTTGCTTCACACATATTAATTAAATATCTGATATTCAATATCAGTTTTGAATGGTGAAAAAAAAAATTAAATTATTTGTATTTTCTAATTATTCATTTTTTTTTTATTCTATTTACATAAAAATAAGTAAAGGAAAATGAAAACTGAAATTTTTACTTTTGTATTGGGTTAATATATGTTTTTAAAGAATTTAAATATGTTTAATAATTTTTTAAAAAATTGATAAAGCGTGCTTTTTTATTTAATATTTAACTCTCGAGATTAAAAAATTTATTTTAGCACATTCGTAAATCCTATTACTAATATTATTCAATTACAAATCTTTCAATTTTCAATGTAAAAATTTTCATTTTATATTAAAATACAAATTATTTAATTAAAATATATTTACAATATTTCTAACATTTTGGATGTCTAATTGCAATTAGTAAAAAATTCGAACTTACTTACCAAAAAAATTGAAATTATTCGAATAAATCCTTAAAATCATTGAAACAAAAAAATATTAAAATGAACTTAATATCGCTAATATTTATCGCACATAGATTTCAACGTAATTGTTTGAATAATAATAATGCTTGAATTCTACTTATTTGTATCTTAACATAATTTGATTATTAAAATTATTAAAAATTCACTCATGTATATTTGAATCAATAGAAGAATTATAGTTCGATTTTTTGTATTTTTCGATTTTTATTAAGAATTTTTTTGAGCAATAATAATAATATTAACTATGAGTATTCTTAACATTCTATGAATCAAACAAAAAATATATTATTTTTATATGGTTATTGTGAATATTGAAAGGAAATGTGTTATTCTTCTAATTATTATTGAAAATAAAACTCCTAACAATTTAGAATTTTTAAATATATATAAAGTATTATATTATTTAAATATTAACCAAGAAGTTAAATTAAACAATTCATATTTTAGGTATTGCAATATTGTTGTTGTATAACAACTAAATTTTGTTAGACATTTAATAAAATAAATTTCAATTTTTTTTTTTTTTTAATTTATAAGCAAACTGTTCAAATTTTTTCTAGAAAAATTTAAATTTATTGTTGTGCATTAAAAATTTTTTGTTAATAAAATTATTATTGTTATCTATTTTTTTTTTTAGTTTTCCACATTTTTTATTTCTGTTTTATTTATTATTATATATTTTGTGTGTCCTCTATATTTTATGGGAGAGAGAGAGAGGATCCAGTAAGTTTGTTTTGGAACCTTTCAGACTGACGTCTTATCTACTAACAAAAACAAACACTTCTTAATAATAGAAAATAATCACTAATGAATTATTATGCAAGTAACGGTTACGGGTTATGTAATTCATATGTTCAATTTTTGTTCTATGATTTTTAAATTTATATATATATTTTTCTTGTAACAGGTGCTTGTAATTATTAATTAGAAGAATTTTTTAGCAGTTACTATTCAAGAAAAATTAAGCGATAAAAAAATAAAAGGAATTTTAAAATTGTAAATAAAAATGAATTTTAAAAAGAAAATATTTTTCTAGTTAATTTAAACTTTAGTTGTGGTTTTTTTCGCATTGTATTTGTTAAGCAAATATTTCAAAATTTTTAAAAGTTCGATTTCAAAAAAGAAAAAAAAAAATTTTCATTGAATTTAATTTTAGAAAAATTAAGATATGTTAGTACGGTGTGTTGGATTTTGACTAGCATGGATTTGCGGGAAAGTCAGTACAGAAATTGACCCAATAATAAAGACTCTTAGTTTAGATAATTAAGCAGGTTCAAATTAAGGAACAATCATGTCAGTATGACAAATCATCAAATGATTAGTTCATAAATCGAAAGATCCAATGTTTAAAATCCTGATACTTATAGTTCATATCCGCTGGTTTCATCGTTTTAATCACAGCTTTGAGAATCGAATAGCCCGACTCGTGGCTCAGTGGCATTGTGCGCAGACATAGAAAAACGAGGAGACTCGTTGCCGCTTGTGATATTCAGCCTATTGCCTCGTGAGTCGAACTACGTGGTGGGAGTTTTCCGGGTTTCCTCCCATACGATACGCAAATGTGGATGTGCTCCCCTAAAGTCCTCCCGAAAGATATTGACCTCTTTTTTTTTTTTCTTCAATGACACGGAGCCAAGTCAGTTTTTACCTAAAGATGCTCCATCACAACAGAAGCTGCCTCTTTCCATGAGACCCCACGGATAAGTGGACTTGGTTTGGATGTTGCTGTCTACCAAGTGGGATAAGAAAAAAAGAAAAGACTTGTTGGTGATTGTAAAAATGCGTGTAAAACACCGGTATCATTCTGACATTTTAAAAAGAAAAATGCAGTTTAATTATGCAGTATTTAATTTTTTTCTTATAAATACTTGAATATTAGCAGAATATTCTGATAACTACATGTTTTAGTAACTAACAAAAATTGTAGTCCATGCGAAAAGATATCTTTGCATCAATATATATATATATATTTTTAATTATTTCAATGGCAAAAAATGACAGGATTTTTTTAATGATAATTGTAATCATTTACAGGATTACAGTTATCATTAAAAAAATAAATAAATACAAAGGACTATATAGAAACAATGACATCTGTTAATCTCAACTTAAGTCTGGCAATAGAATATTGCTATAGAATAATAAATATTTAAATAAATTCGAGAGTTTGTGCAGTTGTAAAAAAAGTGTAATTTAAAATTTTTTTTCTAAAAAAAAAAAATAATTTACATTATTTTTAAATTTCAATTTTCACCGAGTTAAATGTTTAATTTAGTTAAATCCCAAAATCACAAAAAAAAAAAAAAAAAATATATAAATACATTTAGGGTTTACTGGAATACACACAGTCATTCAATTACAAACTAAAATATGAATAAACGTTTTGTAACCAAATTTAAATTATATTGTAACATAATTCGCCATATTTCTGACATATAAATAAAGTCACAAAAAATTCTTAATGATAGTAAAAAATCTATTTTTAAATATCTTTAAAAAGAATTGTCAGATGGAAGAAATTTGAAAAATAAAAAAGTAAAATTCCGGCAGAATTCAAAATATATTCTTAATTTTTAATTCTAAGGTAAAATTATTCTTAAGAGAAAGAAAATGATTACAAAACGTTCTTAAATTTTGTGAATATCCAGTAAAGTTAATGAAAATTCTTTTTAAAAAGCAATTAAAGATTTTTTAATTAACTGTTCTTATTCGAAAACTTTGCAATTAACATTTATTCTTTTCTTCTTAAGTTCTACAGCCGGCTCCCGCCCAAAGGCTGTTCTTTTCTAAAAACAACAAATTCTAAACAATGAAATGTATATTCCTGCTAAATAGTTTCAAAATAATAAATTTTCAAAATTTTGGTTTATAAAATTCATATATTTTGGTTTGGGTTTTTCATCATAAATCTACATACATGATAAGTCTATGCGATATCGTTTGTGAGATACTGTTTTTAAATTGATTAAGAAGTACTCTTTAATGTATTATATGATCATTTAAATAAATAAATATCATAATTCTCTCAACTTATTTTAATAAAAAATATGTAATGTATGTATATAAATTGCAATAAGGTATATAATTTAAATGTAAATAAATTGCAATAATTTTCGGACAGGAATTTTTATAAGCGTATGCATTTTTGGTCACAATTTTTAAAAATATTTAAATGCTTTTTTAAAGTACCCTTTTAATGATTAGAAAAATTCTTTTAACTTTCCCATTTTAAATTAGTTTCTTTTATTGTTAAATTACCGTTAAGTATCATTTTAATTTAGAAAATACTTTTCAAAAATCCCTGAAAAAAATAATAGAAGCATGATGCATATTTTGCACATTTTTATGCTGTGATGTTTTTTTTTTTCTCGGCTTATTTTCATCAGCTTTTTAAAAATATTTTCCTTAGAAAAAAGACTCAAAGGGTTCATACATTTGTTATCAGCAAAAGCGATGTACTCTTCTGCTATCCACTTTCAATCTATAATCTATTTAGCATTTCTTTATAGGCTACATTTTTAGTAGCCATTTTTGACGAATTCTAATTGGAAAATGGCGAAGAAAACATTGTTTAGGACAATTGCAAAAGGAAAAATAAATTTGAGAAAATATTGGCGGGAAATTATAACAAGAGTCTACTAATTGCATAGGAGAAAAGTAAATTTAAAATACAATCAGAAATGTCACAGAACTATCATTAATCAAAATTCTTGGAAAATGAATTTATTTTAACATTGGCGAATTATAGATGTAGCACAATAATTTTATGCCTATAAACACATTAAAAATCCTTAGAATTTCTCAGTGCAGATTATAGGCCACATCTGCTTATGCATTTCTTTTTGGCGGTAAAAATAAATTCCCAAAAAAGAATTTTTAAAAGTACCTTCCAAAAAAAAAAAAAAAGATTTTTTTTTTCATCGAGAATATATGGCATTTCAAGAAAAGAATATTTTTTTATTTTTAAGTAATGAACTTACGGAAACTTTGAATGATGTAAGGTAGTTGTACTTTTACTAAAGGAGAAAATGAAACGCGCGTCATATGCTGATATATGATAGATAAAAAGTTCCAGAATGGAGTAACAAATCCTGAAATGCTTACTCGAAGGTTAAATTAATTACTAAATGTGATAATGATAAGAGATTTTCGTCTCCTTTCAACCCATCTATTTAAATATAAAGATTACAAGTTGTTTAATTTTCTTTAAAAATTTGTTTCATACAAAATCGATAGCTTAACTGCCGAGTTTACCGACATTGGTTTTATATATTTGAAATCGATTATTGCATTCTCAAATAAAACAACATGTTTGTTTTGCCTTTACTTGCTTATATTCCATGAAATGATCATTTATTTTTCGCTTATGGAAAATTTTTCTAATTTTAGGTAATAGTATGTGTATTCAAGAAAAAGTATATCCCTTCGTAGTTTTTTATTTATTAATGATAAGAACAGGAGCGAATACAAATAAGTTTATGAGGTCATATTTTTAAGCGAAACAAATTTGCTTAAAAATGTTTCGTGCTGATTTTAAATTAGAATAAAATTATTTGCAAAATTTCTTAAAATAAACTTTAATAATTAATATCCTTTAAGAACCGTGAATGTTCAAATGCGGGATGGAATGGAATTGCTCAAATGTTTTTTTTTTTATTTTTATCCTCGTCCATAACATATTCTTGAAAGAAATTATTGAAATAAAAGTATTTGAACAATTACACAAAACGATTTTCGATTGCAGCTTTCCCACAGTTCCATTTAAACTCCTTTCAGTGTTTACTCATTTCTAATGAATGAAAATTTTGAAATACTTCTGTATCTTAGTTGCAATTAATAAATCCCCTTTTAACCAATAACATCTACATTTTTAATTGTTTTTCCCCACGTATGCATTTTTGGTTAAATTCGTCCATTCAAATATTTCTATTCTTCAAAGATGGATGAATAAGCAAAGAATACTATAGAAATCACAACTGTAGTATTGTATTCTTTGTTAACACCATTGCAATTTTCAGCTAACTTGTTAGCGTTTTACATATGAGGGGTATTGAGCATGACATCACTGCCACGCAGATTCATAAACATTTACCTTCCGATTCCCCCAAAAAAAATGTTCTTTTTAAAAAAGGGACATTTTCACAAACATTTTAAACTGGTACAGATGGTATATTAAATATACCCCATCCCTTTTTAATAATATATATATATCTTTTTTCTGATTTTAAACATCTTTAATGTATAATGGGTAAATTATATTTTATTAATAATTTTTTTTTTTATCGAAGTCGAAAAAGGAATGTACACTGAGATTCCACTAGGGATAAAAAAAACAAAAACATTTCAGATAAAAAAACAAGTAAAAAGAAATGAAAAGGCACAAATTCTTTTTTCCCACACCACTGAAAACTGTCAATAATAGGTAGAAATGAATTATTTTGTGACAATTATAAATTAGTAAAAATGAGTATTCAGACTTTGTTATGAATCTCTCTTGTCTTAGAATATCTAAATTAAATTCGTTCATTCAAATATTTCTATTCTTCAAAAGATGGGTGAATAAGCAAAGAATACTATAGAACTCCAGCTGTAGTTATAAATTAATGATATTTAAATGTATTACTTTTTATTGCAAAATATAATACATTTAAATATCACTAATTTATTTCATATACCTATTAAACTATTCTTACTAAGCATAAAATTTTTTTTGAACTCAATCATATTACTGAAATAGCAAATCAAACTGTTGTTGTTTCTTATCCCACTTGGCTTGCCAAGCCCACAAGCCATACGTACATTTATTATTTAATATCAAAGATTTCAACAATATCATTCAAGAATTTTTCTAGCAAATTCAAATTTGGTTCAACTCATGTTACTATGTTATTCAATCAATATTTTGATATAATATATGAAGGAAAATTAAACCCAGAAATTTTATCAAAATAGGTAAATTAAATTTTTGGCGATTTTCAAAATTTTCAACACTTAAAGTGTGGGAAAAAAAAATCTCCCTAATTCTTGCGAAAAATTTTTTATAACTTTTAAGTCAGTATTGTGATCAGATCAAGCCTTCTTTCATTTATAAAAGTTAATTCTTCATGGCTGCAGCATGCACCAACATACTGTAGTTTGAGGTTTATTATTTTGATATTTAATTTTAATTAATATTGTTGTTTTACTATGAAATATTCAGTCATTATGGTTGGAAGATATAATTATTCTTTTAGAATAATTCTAACACAGAACATGTTTTGCAATGGAAAATCCCTAAAAATTTGTTTTTGTAGTTGAAATTTACATTTAGCATCAAATAAAATTGTCAAAATTGCTAAGTTTGGCTATATTTTTGTCTTTTATTTTATTTTAATATATGCAAGCTCATAATGTTAAAAAAAAAGAAAATTATCATAACTAATACAATCAATAAACAATCTACACATTACAATAAGTTACAAGGGGAAGACAGCAAACAAATTGTTTATTGTCATCAGTGAAACTTATTAGCTATTTTTAAATAATTCAAAAACTAGGGTTCAAATGTCAAACGAAATCTGAAAGTTTCAAAGACATGAACAAGCCATGCTTTTGGAAGGTGCATTTAAAACCATTACATTATTTTATAGGTTGTCAAATTTGTGTAAATAATGGTAAAATTCTGAGCCAGCAGCAAAAGGTATTTGAAGAGTAGGATAAAGATTAGCATGGAGCTGATTTTTTTTTTTAAATTTATTTTTATCTTGAGAAATTGAAATAAAAAAAAAGAATATAATAATATTTATTGCCATTCAATATCATGGGTATTATTAAAATATATTGAATGACAATAAATATGACTGATTCAAGTCTGCTAAATAAGCAGAACTTTTTTTGTCTTTTGTGCCATTTATGAGTCTATATTTTTATCTATAAAGAACAAATATGATAAAACAAAATATAACAGTAAAACATATTTTGTTCATTTAAATAGAATAGGATAACTATTATTATCCATTTTTAAAAAATATTTTCTGATAAAAATTTGTAATGTAATACAATGTATACTACTTCAAATATATTTCATACTACAAACAGACTAATATAAATAAATATTTAAGTTCACTAAAAGTTTTTAATTTTTTTTTTATATTATATTATTATTCCTAAAATGTACAACATAAATTATTTTTACATTAATAAACTAACAGATGATTGTCAACCATTGGGCTGCATCGTGCACCACTCTCACTTCAACATTTACCAAATTTTTTTTTTTACACCTCAATTAAAAAGAGAAATTCTTTTTTTTTCTTTTATTTTGAAATTATTACCATAATAGTTTTAAATTGACTACACTTTTTGAATTTTTAAACAGACTTCTCTACAATAAATTATGAATATAAAATATTAAAGATCCCAGAAATTATTTTTACAAAAAATAAATAAACATTTTTATAAATTTAGTAATCATTAATAAATACTTTAATCTTTAAAATATAAATATTTAAATAACTTGAAATTTTTGATTACCATTCTTCGAGAATAAATATGTTCCTTACCTCAATGAATATAGAATTTTTTCTTTAATTGATTTAAGTAGTTTATAGACATCAATAAATATCAATAATTTTTGAAATTCATGATAATTTAAATGGAGCAAAGCAAAGTTTTTTGGTTTTTTGTTACCTTTTTCTTGATTTTTAATTGAATTATGATAGTTTCATTTTTATGTTTGGAGTCAAGAATTTTATCTAAATGATAATTAGATATATATATATATAATACAATATATTTTTAATTTATAAACTTATTTCCATCTTTAGTAATATTTCCAAATCTAACTGAAAACATATTTGAAAGTGATGTTAAAAAATTTTTTTAGAGAAAATAGAAATGAAAATAATTTAAGATTATTAAAGAACATATAAATGTTTAATGGAAATTATAAATGCAAAACTATAATATTGTATTTAGAACTTTATTGACAGAAAGTGAAAAAGAGACTTTTATGTGGATAACTGCTTTATAAAAATTAACAGCAATGAAAAACTCTTTTCTTTTTTCAATAAAGCTGGCCGCAATGCTTGGAGTAAAATACCAGTTTTGCCTTTAAATGCAGATTCTAAGAGTCTTTTAAAACCATTCTTTCACATAAAATTATTAAAAAAATAAATAAAAATAAAAATACCTGACCTATTTTGTTTTTTAAACAGGTGGCGCAAAAGAACAAACAGAACAACATTATAATAAACAATTCTATTAAACACTATATGAAATGTAAACATATTTATTAATAGTAATGTACTTTTGAAATAATTTTTTGCTTCTAAAAACATTCACTAGCCAAACATTTTCTCGTGAATCTAGGTGTATAAAATTTAGAGTATTGGTATTACTACTAATGCATTCTCGGCACGTTGAAAGACAACTATCTCATATATGTTACAAAGAATTATTTTCAGTATAAAAAGTTTTTTTTTTTTTTGAAAAGAGCTTTAAAAGCAAACAATTTTAAAAATCAGTACTATAAAGTACTTGATGGGTTATTTTTTTCCCCAATGACTTTTTAAATCTAACATTAGCCACTTTCTATTTATTTTTATATACAAGAGAAAATTCTGTGGAATATTTAAAAACTTTCAAAGTAAAAATAAACAAGTAAAATTGAAAATAATAAAAAACAAATAATACTTTATGTATTAAATATGAAGATTATACAATAACATACTAACAAATTTCACAGAGTATATAAACATATTTTACAATATATATAATGTAAAAACTAAAACTGAATCATAACCTTTATTCTATTTCTTCAAAATACAATATTTCAAGCTCCCAAAATAAATAAAGTATTATTAACATATTAAAAATTTCAATTTTTCAATCAATAAATTTTAATATAACAGCTTTACTACCCTCCTAATTGTCCACCACAAGAACTGAGGTATTATTATAGTCTATCCTTAGTAATAACTGTGCTAGATGAGGACTGACTTGATGGCTTCGAACACCATTTAGAATTCGAAACAGCAGAGAAGTTTGCCGTTGAAATTCTAAATAAACAAATAAATAAAAAAAATATTTTATTATGACTTAGAAAAATATGTGAAAAATTACTAACAAACATTAGTTTATATTTTAATTATTTTGCTTAACAAAAACCAATATTTAAATTAAATTTTCAATGGCATTAAAAAAGTTTATAATAAAATTAATCTAAAGGCCAAATTTAAGATTTGAAACTTTTTGTAATCTTTTCATACTTGAAATTTAACAATTATGAAGATTTACATTAATGATAAGAATGTAGAGAACAAATATATTAAAACAACACTACCAATCATACTTAACAAAAATTCAAACACCTCCATAAAATCATAACATCTTCTAATGTAAATGTTGCAAGCTTCTTTCATTACAACACATTAAGAACAAAAAAAAAGAATTTCTGAAAATATTTAGATAAAAAAATGTTGTACACAGAACTAAAATTCAATTGAAAGAAAACATATTTTATGAAAGTTAACATCTGTATCTAACTTACTTCATTAATAAATATTTATGTATTTTAATGCTGGTTATAGAAAATCAAAAAAATCAAATGTGTTATTCTCATAATCAATCATGCCAAAAAACTGCATATTGATATAAAGTGCAAAAAAATACATCTCTGAAAAACTAGAAATTTTATTTCAGCATATATATAGAGTGATAGTGCAGTAACTTCCTCTGTTTAGAAATATCTGAACAAAAATTATAGAACAGAATGAAGTCACTAATAGGAGAGGATTTGACTTCCTTTTCCGTATCTATTATTTTCACTCTGCCACTTCTTGCAGATTTCAAAACACCTCATTTTTTTGAAATCATATCATATATACTTTTGACTGTGGGATACTTTTTAATCCGATGTTCATAGTTTGGACAGTTTATGCTTGAGGAAAATTTGGAAGGATTCAAACCAAACAATATATAATGAGAGGGAAATGTATAGAGAGAGTGGTTTAATTTTTAATAATTATAATTCAGAATATATAAAGAAAAAAATTCCACAATAACTATTTAACTTTTTTCTTCCATAAATTGCTTTGATATGCCAAGCATATTTGAATAGCACCTTTAACAAATAATTTATTTGTCTATTTCAACTTTTTAAAGATGTTTACCTTTCTGCACAATCAGTGGTTGGACTATAGATATATATAAAATTTAGCCTAAAATTTTAAATATAAACTTACCAATTTTATACTTTCAAATACATTCATATCTTTTGAGTTCATTGTTACTGTTACTCTATTCAAGAGGCCAGAAAATGATGAACATAGTTCAAAAATTTCCTCTAAAGAATGGTGTACCTGCATATTATAAATAAATTCACATATACTTATTGAAAATTTAGATTCTTTTTATATAAAAAACAGACTTATTATATAAAATTCTGGGCATTTCACAATATAACAAGTCTAATTTTAAGTTTCATTATGCAAGCTTCTTAAAAAATGTCTTATTCATAGTATATCAATGATTAATATTTACAAGAAGTACAGTAATTTAAAAGCATATATTACTTTCATCTTATGATTATTTATAAAGTATGCCATATTTCATTATTAAAAAAAAAAATATTGTATAATTTATAATAAACTAATTCCATAAGAATGATTATACTTATATGACTCTTTCAATTAGAAAAGATATATATAAAAACATTAATTTACCTGCCATGATTCTAAAAAACATTGTGAAATAACTGATGTTAAAAACTGATCATGATCTTGCTGAATTTCTTCAAAATCTTTCACAGTTTCCAATTTTTCTGTTAAATTCTTAAAACTAGATTCTAAAACATCAACCTAACAAAAATAAATTAAAAGTTTTGATAATTAAGATATGAATGAGTTATCTTACAATTTTAAATATGTAACAGAAATAAAGCTCAAACAAACCAAACAATAAACAATTAAATTATATATGTATAACTACAACTGTCATTGTGTAAAAAAAAACATATAAATACTAAGATATATTTAAAGTAGATCCATCCTTAATCAGACAATTATAAAATTGAAAAGTTTTTTAATTTCAGCAAAAAATTACTTTCGGAAAAATATATTTTGCAAATTGTATTGTAATTTTTGGTAATATATAACAAAAAACATTTTTTTCCATCATTATTTGTCATAGTAAGTATATAAATTCCTTTCCATCAAAACTTAATTTTTACAATAGAAAAATAAATTAAATAAATAATTTCTAATAATAATGTTAAAATTTTTTTACATATAATAATCAAGTATTAATCTTTTTACTTATAAATGTGTGATATTGGATAAAAATAAAATAAAAATCTAAATTTAGTATACTAACCATAATATAATATTGCAAATTATCAATTAAGAAAGACATATGTGAGCGTAATTTCCAAAATGGCATGAAACGTGATTGGGCTCCAGCTCCTTTTGTTCGCATTTGAAGAGCCCAACATTGATGTAATTCAATTTGAATTCTTTTAACAGATAACAGAAATCGAAAAATCATATTGTATCTATCTAAAAAGACATTCATATTAATACTTTTTTCAAAGATATAATACAAAATAAATAAGCATTAATTTAATAATGTTTTATTAATATAATACAACAAGAATTACCATCTTTTATTTACAAAATTTATCTTGATCTTTATTTTATTTTTAATAGCTCTTTTACTTCCTTCATTAAAACAGTTCAATTCATTAAACTAACAAAATAGGAAGTTTAAATTTTAAAAAGCTTGCAAATAACTTTCAAATAGAATTTAGCAGTTTAATTTAAAAGAATTTTATACAACAGTTTTTAAAAGTTTAAATATACCATAAAAAGAAATATACCAAAGTTACAATAATGATAAAATATATTTTATGTTGTAAATTTAAAAGCACATTAAATGAAATAGAAGAAAATTAACACTGAACTTAAATACTTCATTACAAATTTTTGTATTGGTAAAAAAAAAAAAAAAAAAAAAAAAAAAAAAAAGATTTATAAATTGATTTCTTACTTGTCAATAATAGTCGGTGTAATTAATATATGAAGTGGGTGTGGAATATCATAAATTAAGCCAATAGATGACCAGCCAGTTTCAAGTTTGGCTTTTGACAAATCATCCTTGACAACATTTTCAGATTCTATTTAAAAGAAAAACAAAGATAAATGAAACTTTTAAATGATGAACAATGAAAGCATCTTATTATGAAACAATTATAAAAAATAAATTTTTATAATTACTTGGAAGATATAAAATAATACAAATGTTTTGATATTACATCCATAACAAAAAAAAAAACTTTACTTATAAAAGAATGTGATAGACTTACATATACATCAGTAATTGCTACACTCAAATTCTATAACAAAAATTGTCATAGCTATTACACAAAAGAAATAGTTATAAAAAAATCCCCAAAAAATGAATAACATCCTGATGATAGCTTTATCAAGGAATACTGTATTCATTATAAAACCATGTGTGGTTTCTGCCAAACATGACTGGTTGAGTCTAAGTCACAGATATATCTGACTAGTAAACTGATACTCTTGTAAAATATGTGACCTGCCGTATCTTTAAAGCCATTAAAATTATATTAAAAATAATTTTTCCATCTTAAAACATTCATTCACGATTGTAAATATTGAAAGTCTGAAATCTTAATTACAAATCTTTTTAAAATTTCAAATTATATTCAATCAAAGAATAACAACGTAAAATTAATACTGAAAGAGAATAAATTTATTTTTAAAATTCTTTTGATTAGTATGTTAAAATCTTAGCAATTTGATTTACAATTTTTTATTCCCTAATTTATTAGAAGAATAAGTTCATTCATAAAGCAAAAATTGTCTTAATTTTATTTCTTTGCTACGTTTTGTATTGTTCCATTTAATTTACAAAGACAAACAATTTCAACAAATGATAGAATGTCTTCTGTTGAAATAATCAATAATAGATAGTTGTTAATATGAAAATACAGGTAAATAAATTATGATACTTCTCCCCCCCCCAAATCGGAGTTAGGTTTTCCAAACTATTTTCATTGAAACACATACAAATACTTACTATCATAGAGAAAATTTTAGAAAAATGCCTAAATATTACAAATTAAGTAAATATTAAAATTACTGACTTCAAATAATTTGCTTTTTTTTAGTTAAATATAATTACAACATGATTAAATGAATGTGTTATTTGCCAAAGCAATTTTATACTTTAAAATTTCTACAAATTGTACATAATTACAAAAAGTTTTAAGTTTGCGACTGTAATATGAGTATATATAAGCAGGTTTTCACAGAATGCACTGCTATAATTTTCAGATTACATGATTAGAATCTATCCAATCAAACCATTTTTTAATAATCAGAAGAAGCAAATTAAATTGAACATCTCTTGACAATATATTACATTGTTACAATATATCTTTTAAATTTATCTTGTTTGCCAATTTAATTAATTGCTTTCTATATATAGTGTAGAATAACTTTTCAAAATTTTAATGGAAAGTTTTTAATATGCTAATTCTTAAACATAAACTATTTATTGTTTCTTTCAAATATCCTTATATGAAAATTTTACCTATGAGATGTAATTTTTTTTAATATTATTGGAATAAGTTATTAGATATATTTGATTAGTTTAGTTTAGAGAAATAACATGAACTTTTTAATAACTTCCGAAGGAATGTATTCTGTAATAAAACTATCCTAAAAATAAAGCTCCATTCTTCAGTTTGTTGATTAGTAGAAATATTTAAGACTTCTCCAACAGAAATTTTGTATGAAAACCATTTATTTTGTAGTTGCATGTATTTGAAATATACAATTTTAATTGTCTTGTTAATAAAATTTATTTCCTAATATTTCAATATTTTTCCCTATACTGATGTTTGCTATAAAATCTCATGCCAATACAAATTAATATTGGATTAATAACTAACTAAAATAGAGTAAAATCTCATTAAAAACTAATATACTTTTTGCTTGAAGTGTTACGTGAAACTTTTCAACAATGACATCATCATCAAAAGTCCTCCTTGCTACAGTTCGAAATAGCCTACTTGCATCTGAAAATAAAGTACTTATTAAACTCTGAAAATTAAGAGAATTTTCCCTCTTGATGAATTATCTCTAGAAATACTGAAAAGAATTTACTAAAATTATATTAATAGGGTAAAAAATAAATACACAACAATTATGGGATAAATATATAATATGGGTAAGACTTCTCAGTTCCAAAAGTTACAAACAAAATTTACAATATACAAATTAAAAAAAAAAAAAAAAAACAATTCCAATATCAGGTATGGTCCCTTTTAAATTTGCCAGCTCTCAATGTTAGTTACAATGGAAATCAAGTAGTTCATCGGGTAGCCCAAAAGTAAAATTCACTTTTCCAGGTGAAATTTTAAAAAACCAGGTCCCTTCGCATAAACTATGCAAACTATTTAAAAAACCCTATGAATATGAAAGTCATACTACATCAGTGATTAATAACATTTTATGTTTAAAACCTGGTAAAACATAAATTTAAAATATTTTTACATAAATTATTTTTATTAATTTATGTAACCATCCTACCATCCAAAACTTAACCATCCTACAGAAATGCTCCTACAATAATTTTTTTTTTTTTTTTTTTGATATCATTAAAAACCTTTAAATCGGCATACAGATTATTCATGGTAGTTAAAAAAATTTTTTAAGCAGATCTTTCTATTTCCTTCGAACTTCTCTAGTTTCTGCATACAATTTTCTGGCAGTAGATTATGCATTTTTCAAAAATTAAATAAAAAATGTTTTACATATGTAGTGCTGACACTGATTTCCATAAATTTGACTACTTACCCCCGCTTTGGGTCTG